>VNJV01002816.1:0-29799 GCA_008042635.1 Drosophila nikananu
GAAATGAGATCACTGCTCGCTGAGCGCAAATTGAATTCACATGAAATAACATCGCTCATTCGCTCTCGAACCATGTTAACATGAGTGTTTCGGAGATTATTAGTGATGATAGGAATATCCACTCGTGACGTAAAAAGCCAAATATGACGGGGAAAAAGCGATAGGAAAACATCGCCGAGAAAAACCTTGATGTCGAAAACATCGATGTTTTCAGCATCACTACTTCGCTTCGCGCCGCGCAAGAAAGTCGTGTGATAAGAAGGAAGAAGAAAGAGAGGGAAAGAAACCATCGCTCTTGGCGCCGTGTTAATTTAATATTTATTTACCCCTTTTTGTTTCGCGACTGTTTTGAAACCCAGTGAGTGTTAATTTTATCTCGTATTCTGAACCCACAAGGAAGAGGAAAGCAAAAACGTAACAAAACACGAGAGTCCCAACAAAAAAATCCCGCAAATCGGCAGCGAGAGAGCGAGAAAAGTGCGTGTGCCAAGTTTGTTTTTATTTTTATAACGGCAACCGGCTAAAAAGAAGCGTCGCTGTCCCGCAAACACCCAATAACAATAAATACGGCCAACATCAGTAATTCGGAAAATGTTTGTCAAATGTAGTGAATGACATTAAATTGCCGTATTCAGGAATGCCGAAACCGAAGATCGAAGATCAAATATCGGCGGATGTGACTAAGAGTTACGAAATTCAATTTAAATCGATGCCAATCTCTGTGATTTTCTTTTTTTTCCGTTCGTTCTCATGTGTGTGTTTGTGTCCGAAGGGCTTTGAAAATGCCATAAAATTTTAATAGGTTTATTTTATTTGGGTTGCCTTCTTTTACTTTGTTTTTTTTTTAAGTTACTTCGTTTTGTCGTTTTTTTTTATATGAGAAAAATCGCAAGAATGCCGACGCGCAAAGTGATCAAAATCTAATCAAAATATTTACCGTTCGTTTAGCGCTGCAGAGAAAGAGAGTGGGAAAGAGAGGACTTCCCTAGTTCGCCCTTTGGAAATCGCAAATCGCTGGAAAACGCAGCAATCGCAGGTGAGTGTGCGTAACGGTAAAGTGTCTTGTCTGAAAAGTAGTTCAGCTGGTCAGTTGAGTCCGTAAATGTCCGTAAGACCCAGACCCCGTGCCCCCTTCCTCCTCCTTCCACGCAGCCACTGCCATATCGATCGATTCCAGTTGACAGGTTTGTGCCTATGCTTGTGGTTATGTCCTTTTTTGGGCCGCCAGGTGACCAACTGTCGTCCGGCGGCGATCGTTGGCCGATGGCCAATTGCCAATTGCCAATTGCGCCGATTGGCGATTGCCGACCGCCGACTGCCGTTACTTTATGTGTCAGCAACGATGCCCCAAAACGATGTAACAACAACAACAACAACGACAGGCAGAGCAAGTGCAGCACATCAAATTTATCACGAACGTAAACCAGAAAACAGCCAAGTATCAAACCTGTCATGGGTGGCGGGGGAAGCAGTGTGGCTCCTCTTCCCCTTTAGAAGAGCATCCTTCATTCCCCCTTTTCCGCTCGTTGATAACATTAATGAACTGTCTACGGCTGAGCACCAGAATAGAAAAGCCAAAAAGGAGAGAGGAGGAGAGCGAGAGAGAGGCGTGCACAAATACAGTGGTACCTCTTTAGCAATTTCAAACTCCTTTTGCAAATCACCATTTAAGCTTTGAAGTTAGGTTTGAAAGTTAAATACTGTATAGATTTTTCAAACCTCGAAATGCAAGAAGATCGTAATTAGTTGGCATATATAATTTAATGGGTTATTTATCTGAAACCTTTCCTTCTCAACCAATTCGTGTTAGCCAAGTTTGCCTGTTCTCGGGCAGAGAGGCACGCATATTTTTGTTGCCATTGGCAAAAGGTGAGCGAGCGGAATGCAACAGGCAGCTGCTCAAGAACCAGGAGAGCGCGAGAGAGGGGGAGAGGGAGTGCCAGTGCTGCACATGCTGATCCTGGCCAGTAACGAACGCCTCTTGCTGGCTCGCATGGTGTTCTTGTCTGGTAACGAAAATCAGTATTCCCATTTTCCTGTGCTAACTATAAATCAAAGGCAGGGGAAAAGCCCAACAATAAAAATCAAGGCAAGTGTCGTCGTTGTCTCATTCTGCAGGCCGAAAAGGGAAGGGCCAGCCAGGACAGGGACTGGGCAGTGAGATGGGATTGGGATGAGGATAAGGATGGGAATGGGAATGAGAATGGTCACTGGGCAGAGGCCTCCGCAGCGACGTCGGCAGAGCCTTTGTCTCGTTGTTGATGGGATTTCATTATTACTTTCGATTGTAGCCCATTGAGACGGAGTTCCTTCTGCGCTCCTCTCCTCTCTCTCCCTTGTTCTTCACTCGGCGGGGCTCCTCTTGGTTCTTCGTTCTCCATCGAAAGTGCAGACAAACAAAAAGGTCCAAACAAAAATAAACACACCGGAGAGCAGCGCACCATCATCATCATCATCAACGTCATCGTCTCCATTCGCATTCCCATACCCAATGCCATACCCATGCCCGATTCCCATTCCAAATCCCAATCCACATCCACATCGTCATCTTGCCGAGCTCCTTTGCTGCACTCTAATCGCATAAGCAGATAGACCAGGTGAATGAGAACGAGAGGATGAGAATGGGCCACACTGAACGAAGGTAGAAAATAAATAAAGCGATAAATGGAAAATAAATTTCAAAAAATTGCTTTTCAAGTGGCACACGAAGGTTCTCTGCAGCTCACCCCATTGATGGCCCCCGCCCACGAGTTCTGTGTTCCCTGGTGGCCTCGACGGGCTACCGATCTGAAACCTGGCCAGAACAGGTCCTCTGCCTTGGTTAATCTCTGTATAATGAAACCATTTGAATAGGTTTACCATAAAGCGTTGGGTTGGTTTTTAAGGTTGTAAGGGCTTAAAACCGTATGAGATCAGTCGTCTATGTCTTTTAATCACGTGTCTTCGTGTCCTCTTGATTAACCCCTTAAACTAATGATCACTTCAATTACTTTACCAATCTGAAGCCATAATTTAGCATATGGGCATTCTATATTCCATTTGGGTCTTCCCATAATTCCTCCCATTCGTTGCGCTCGAATTTCATGGCCAAAACGATCGCGAGATCAATTCTCGATTCTCGCACTCCATTAATACTGATCCACTGATCTAGTTCCCCAGCCATATATCCCACATAGCCCACATTAAACCATATCTCACAGTCATAATGAGGAAAGCAGAACGCTTTGCCCGAGTGCATTTACCATCAAAATTAGACATAGACATTGACACCTTTTCCCCTGGCGAGCGATTTGGATTTCGATTTCGATTGGGACTTTGGTTTGGATTCAGATTGAGCTTCAGATTCCGACGAAACGGATTTTGGTTCCGTAAAAACGGCGCATAAAAATCATTTCACGCCAAGACGAATGGGCCCCAGAAATTATGATTAATGTTGAAAACATAAATTGGATTTGATTTCTGTTTGTTTGCCGCTTTCGTGCAGCTTTGTCTCGCTCTTTTTTCGGTGCTTTTTGGGTTTTTTGTCTTCATGGGCTTTTTTTTTTTTGCTAGGTAGCCGCCGCCGCCTGTTCATTAGCACAGACTAATCATTGGAGCACAAGAGGCGGCCGTAGGGCAGGCGGGCGGTTGGGGCCGAGAGGAGCGGGCTGAAGCCCCAAAGGTGGCAATCAACGTGAATGAATGAATGGTTGAACTCGCCTCGGCTCGACTCGGGTCTTGTGAATGAGCCTGGGTCTTGAGACTGAGACTGAGACGGAGGCTGAGCCTGAGACGGCATGAATGGGGCCTACTTGGAGGAGATGGAGGGGGTCTTCACATTTTTTTTTCTCTTACGTTTTTCTTGTGATCTTCCCTTCAGCGGAAGTGTAATTGCAGGCCGAATTGGCCCGGATTCCGATTCGGATTTCGGATTGGGGAGTCTTCTCTTTCCGAGCGGCGTTGTCTGTGCATCAAAAAAGGTAAATTAGCTTCACAAACTAAACCCAGAAAAAAAACGAATAAAGACAAATGATGCTGAAGTAGCTGAGGAATCCAGAGAAGATAGAAGAAGCCGCAACCGAAAACGGAAGCGCATTACAAGCCGCCAACGTAATGTGATCACATATGTTCTCCGTCTGAACACTGCCACGCCCACACGTCCCCAACGAGGTGGGGGAAACAAAAGGTTAATCGAGGGGGGAAAAAGGCAGGGATGGAGGCGAGCATCTTAGGCACGTAGATCTCCAGCTTATCGCACTAAAGACATCGGTAGCACACCGAGCAACCGCATCAATTGCCATGGCATATTGGTTGGGACTTTGTAGTTCCCCAATAAACTAAGCTCGTCCCCTTGGACCCGAGATGTTGGAATTCTATGACTGAATACGTGCTTTCTGCATATTATTCCAAGACTCCATCAATTCCCTCGAATTTATATATATTAGTGACTACCTGGGGCACCGGTACTTCCAAGGACAAGACCATAGATCATTGAATGTATGATATTGTACGGAAACCTACCGAAATTTCCAACCCGAAACAGAAGCAGCAGCACGAGAAGGTAGCAATCGGGAGCAGAATTGGGATCTCTGGAGTGGGCTCGGGATCTAGAGTGGGAGTACGGACCGTGGCCGGGGGAGACAAAGACAGTAGACAGTAGTGCATAAATAAATGTTCCCCGCCGTGTTCGTAGCGCTTCTTATCAGCGGGGACATCGGCGGGCCGTGACGATGACAAGAGCAACATGGACGGCAACGGCAACGGCGACGGTGACGACGACAGCAATCAGAGCGCTTTGCGTCTGCGCGACAGTAAGAAAGGGAAACGGAGACAGACAGGAAGTGGGCTATTTGCACACCAATCCCAAAACAAGTCATAATTTTCGACAATGGGCCGCAGACGGCCGACGACAGACGACATGGAATCCGGACGGACACGCTCGGTTACGTGGAATTCGGAATTCGGTCCTCTATCGTCACAATCTCCTCCGCCGCCGCCTTCTCCTCCACCTCCTGCCCGGATCAGTCCTCAGTCTCAGTTTTGATAAAGTGGCTCGTCGTCGTCGTCGGCGGCGGGACGAAAAACATTTAATAAGCGACAATTTAGCGCTGAGTCTGACATTGACACAGGTAGAGGGTCGGTCGGAATTAACAATGGTAGCTGGCGGGCCAGGTAGCGCTCAGGAACTCCGGCAAGTGCTCGCTGGGAAATTCAGAGGGATGTGCGGATGTGATATCTTCTGGAGCGGATCAGCCTGGAAACGGAGGCCGGAGGACGGGTCTATAAAACCAATTTCAATTTCACTTCGTGTTTTGGCGGGGAGACAAAGGAGGTCTAGGAATATGGGATCAAGAGGAGTAAAGTGAATGAAACTATTTGGGAATTTAAATAAGGGTTATTTGAAGAACTAAAAGTCAAAGCAATTGAATCATAATCTGGACAAACAATGTAAATATATCGGATCAAGCAGTGAAGTATGGCAAAGCGATTATGGGTTCTCAAGTCTAGTAGAAGCAACCAATTAACTTTATCAATTTGAATCATGGCCCCGGCAACAAGGCAATGAATGAACAGAAAACCAGGTATTGGGTCGTTGGAATCAAAGCTATAATAGAACAGCACCCGAAACAATAGAAAGCTCATGGCTAATCAATGAATCAACATAAAACCAAAACGACTTGATGGATTAGAGTCTCCCATTTTGCATCTCTGTCTCGGGCCCTCTTTCTCTTTCCGGCACACACCTGTTGGAGGCAGTTTTTAATTAGAGCCTTACCCAGAGATCAGAGAGTCAGGCAGAGCCAGACAGGGTATGGGGTCTTGGGACCTGGGGCTGCGATGATGTATTCA
This sequence comes from Drosophila nikananu, assembly GCA_008042635.1. Lineage (NCBI taxonomy): Eukaryota > Metazoa > Arthropoda > Insecta > Diptera > Drosophilidae > Drosophila > Drosophila nikananu. The sequence goes on from VNJV01002816.1 coordinate 5,830, forward strand.
TTTCCCACAAAACGCTGTGAAAATATTGAATAATCGAACTGCTTTGATTTTCAAGCAACTAACTAACCATCGGCACTCGACTCCCTCCCGGGGGACACAGGGGCGTCGGTCGGCTCCGCCGGAGTTGGAGCTGCCCAGCACGTAGCTGTCAGCGTTAGAAGGGGCCCCGGCGACCGCCAGCTGTGAACGGGTCTCGCGGTTGAGAACATTTGTGAACTCAATTAAAATAGCAGACGATCATCGGTATGTGTACCCCGAGAGCCGGGAGATCCCATGCAAATGCTGCCGGCAACCGAGATTCCAATTCCGATTCCCCGATTCTGATTCGAACTTTGCACGTCTCCGTGGTAATTAAACCTGCGTGGAAACAGGAAAAAAACGAAACGAAACGAAATAAACACATACCAGAGTGAGCAGTAACTTGAGGCGGAGCGGAGTGGGACAGACCGCGAATGAATAGACAGACATTCCTCGGCCACCGTGGGGCAATTAGAAAATGAGTTCGAAGCCAGGCCGGCAAATGCGAACGCGAACGCCAACGTTCCGTTCCAAGATCCGAGATCTTTGAGCTCCCAGCTCCATTCGCAGGCCAACTCGAGTCATAGATCAGCGTTCATGATAAGCCAGATCTGGAAAGAGTTAAAGCACTCGAGAGAGGCCGCCCCACATGCGGACTATGGAATACCCACAGGTCTTTGAGTCGGGGCAGAGCTTCCGAAGATTTGGATATATAGATAGAACTTCAATAAATAATAAGTAATTAGAGTCCATTTGAAATTTAGAGCTTATCTGTAGGGTGAGGACTGTACCGCGTAGCAGATAATTATTTTACTTCCCCTTCCTATGTAAAGATCTAACTTGCACCGTACTGAGAAAACTGTGAGACTGACCTTACTCCACAGAAAAGTAATATAACAGAAAAATGGTATGTGACTCCAAGCCGAGGTCACCAAGTGTCATCACATTTCTCGTTGACTTACCAAAGGTTAGAATCTAAATGGATGGTGTGGCACATTCCGAACAGTGAAGTACTTGTTATAACATGAGCAGCGAACACCCTTTGCTGGGTGAGTGGAACAGGGTATCAGAGTGTCGGAGAGTGGCTGCGTGAGTAGAAAGCAAGTTGGGAGGTAGATCGCTCCCAGCCTAAGCTTGGTATTTTCTCGTCTTTCTCCCTCTTGGTTTTTTTTTTGGCTGGCTTTTCTTTGGTTTGATTTTTTGAAAGTCTCTTGCACCGGTTTAGAGAAGTGATTAGCAAAGGGGAGCGATATATATGGTACACATATGAGGCTGGCTAAGTCTCTATTTGTAACTGTTACTGTAATTTCTCTGTCTAACGGTTTGAGCTTAACCTTTTGCACCCGTTTTGAAAGCAGAAGTTCAGACATCGATCACTTTTAATGATGTCTCTCGCCTCTGTTCCCCCACGCTCTTTCCTTAATTGGAGGATCAATTTGCTCACTCGATCGTAACCAAAGGGGTTTGGGACTGGGGCTGGCAATAATGGGAATGGGTGGCCGCTGGAATGGGGGTGAGCCAATTTGGCATCTGCACTGAATGAATGCAATGAACCGTGCAATGAACTGTTGGAGCTGCGTTCCATTGCCAGCTGTTCCAGCGCAGCGCGGCAGCAACACGCTCGCACGTTCATTCATGGAAATCTGGAAAAATGGAATGCTTGGTTGCTGGAAGGGGCCGACGAGCCGGGGTAAGGGTAAGGTAAGCCGCTAGCGGTTCGGGCTTAAACGGATTTCATTCATAAACAGACGCCGCACAAAGTTCGAGTCCGCCTCGGAGAGGCATAGAGGGACGAGAGACGAAGGCAACGGCGTCGCCCACGCGGGCGTTGGAATCGAGGGAGAGAGAAAGAGAGAGGGGAGGTTGTTGCTACCTGGCAACAGGAGATAAATGAGGCAGAGAGTCAGGGAAAGAGTCTGGAAGACTGCATTCTTAACTGCTCTATTACAAACAATAAAACACAGTGAAAATTGAGTAACCAACTTTCAGCCGGAAAGATTTTAAGTCAAAGAAAATGTTTTTAAAAGATTTTAAAGGAAATAAACCCATATCGAGGTTAAACCGATAATCCTATTCTCCTCTTCGAGAGATATGCGAGCCAAGGAAGTTTGCTTTATGGAAGTACCACTGTTGCTTAAGGAGTAAAAGGGGAGAAGGTACAGGGTACAGATATGAAAACAGTGGCTGCTGCATCCGCATTTGCATAAGGGACAGACAGGGAGAGAGAGAGACACGGCGGCTAGATGGAGACCCACAGTCACGTTTGTCATTTTTTAGCCTCGAATTTTTATGGCCGCTCCGTTGAGTTCACCTTGAAGCGCATACCAAAGATGAAGAAGAAGTTAAAGAGGACCGGACCCAGGGCAACCTTTTCATCGATTGTGTCTCTGGTTCAGTCCCCCCCCACCACCAACACAACCACCAGTGATTTTTTCCCCTTCCCGCGTTCATTTCTTTGGAAATCCGAACTGCATTCCAAGGCATCGGCTTGGCTGGCTCCGAGATCATCGGGAATCAGTGGAAGAAGAATAAATCCAGGTTGGAGGCCCTTTTCTCTCGCTCAGCTAATTGTTTCCGACTTTTGGCTAGACTCTTCCCACCTGTGTACACTCTCTATTCAAGGCCAAGAGATAAAATGAATCAATGAAATATTTCCTAAGAAAAGGATAGATTTCACATATGGAAAATTGAAACTTGTGGATATTAGAGCTTTAAATAAATATTTGCCACCGAAAAATTATCTGTGCTCTAAGCCAAAACGTAAACGTAAATAAATAGAAAACTGATAACTTAGCTATTTGATATGATATAATGTCAGCTAAGCAAATATACATATATACAGTTAAAGAGGGGCTTCCTTCAAAAGGAACCAAAGAGGATCTCCCCGAAAGGCGAGTGTTTCCGGTCCCAAAATCTGCGGGGACCTGAAGCTTCTGGCATTCAATGAACCTCCCCCCAGACAAAAAAAAGGGGGAAAACGAAGAATAAGAATTTTCGGTGTGTTGTTTGCACTTCAAATTTCTATTTCTTGGTTTATTTTGGTTTGTTTTCATTCTCCTTGCTTGGGCTTTCGTTGTTACGTGATAAAAACTTTGTTGTCCATTGATTCCGGAGGCCTGATAAGAAGTCCGAGTCCCTTTGGACGCCCCCTCTTTTATAAGAAGCTGAAGGGAAGGGGGGGGGGCCAGGCAAACACACACACGTTCCTCCGCTGCGAGTAAACAAGCGAAACAAATAAAAACAAAATTAAATTGGGTTTATTGCATTTCATGTGAAAAGCAAACTGAACGAGCTGAGCGCACGAAAGCGATCCGTTCATCCGCCCATCGGTTGATCCCCCAGACTTGTCCACTTTACAGAATCGTTCATCAAATCTAATGCATTCAACGCGGTTCAATCATTCAATCAAGCCACACGAATTGGGGGCAAAGAGCCCGCCCCTGCTGTCAGCTGTGAGCGTCCCCCTTTTACGCACCACTGATCGGCGGCTTACGCTCCACGCTCCACTATCCCCACTATCCCCACCATGTTTTTCGTTTGCTTCAATTAAATGCCAAAATGCCAATTAATTAAAAGTCCATAACAGTAGGCAAAGATCCCTACACCCCCCAGGCAACCGGCTGACCCCTCGGAAGCAACGAACCGCCGCCACTGCGGGTTGATCTAAATTACAAATTTGTCGTAACCGAAAATAGATAATATGATCTAATAAAACTGAAAGAGCAGTCGCACGACAATAAAAAGCAAGAGGCGGCACAAAGGCGGAGCCGCCCCAGGTGAGAGGGGGTCTTCTAAAGGGGGAGGGGTGCGAAAAGCACTCAAAACAAAAGCTGTTTAAGTATTTAGAGTGGATTTCAAGTTAAAAATTGAATGTTGTAAGGTCTTAAAATTCGCATTTGTGGGAAGGTTTGAAGGGGGAATTTCCCCAATATATATTTTTGAAGATTTTCTAGTTTTTTAGATCCCCAAATACATAGGTTAATTCTCCAAGTGTAGATTGCACAATTTATTTTTTATTTGTTCTCTCTCTCACTCTGCTTCTTGTTCAAGTCTCCTTTTGATTCTCCTCCTCTTCCGTTCCGCTTTGGTCTCTGTCTTCCGTTCTTCAGTTTGCTTTCTGCTCATGTTTATTTCTGTCTGCCACGCCCCATTGCGCCTACGTGTCTGAATTTCTGCATCAATTGCATTTTTCATGGGAAACCAACTCGAGACGGAAAGGAAATCTTCACTTTACTTCTTAATGCCATTGCATTTCATCGTCTCACAAGCCATTCCATCCTATAGCCCCATTTTACTATTTAGTATACCCCCATTCTTGCCACTCTCTCCACCCCGTTTGCCCCCATATTATCGTCGGAGAAATACCAAAATACAAAAATACTCGAGATGACCACTTAAAACAAGGCTACAATGTTGCATATGGGACAGTAAACATCGCTTAGGAGGGGAACTGTCATTTTAAAGGCATTTTGGATACTAGGTAGAGTTCTCTTCGAAATGCGGGTCTTGGGGATATACTGGAGAACCTGTACCAAAATATCTCAAAAATCTATAAAGTTACCTTAGGGTGCATCTTAAATTAATAGATTAATTTTTTCTTAGATACATTTATCATAGAGTGTATTGAAGCTTTTGATTATGATATTTAAAAACATAGTAATTATTCTTATAATTATAATTATATAATTTATTGTGCACATATGTCTGTGTGCCTAATTTATGGCTTTCTCTCTTGTTTATCCGCCATATCACCCTGTAATTTACTGCCCATGCCTTTTGGTTATTGAGTGCGACAAAGAACATCGACGCGTGCTTAATTGCATAATTAATTTGCATCTCTCCTCTGTGGCTGCTCTGTTGTTGATTGCACGTTTTGTTTATTTCACTTTTGGCCGGGTCCAATTGAGTTGTGATCGCACCCGCGCCGGCACCCGCACCCACACGCCTTGTTGTTATTGCCCCTCTGAGTTTTATTCAATTTCCACTGTCCGTCGATGACGAAATAATGGCCGCTCGAGAGAAGCTTGTATTTCAGTCGCCAATTCGGCAAATTTTGAGACTGCAAAAATGTGTGCACTCAGTCGTACACCCTCGGAGCTGAAAGCCGACACCGCTGCACGTTCCTTGCCAAGTGTGTTGAGTGGGCAGACTTTTCAGTCTTCAGTTTTCAGTCTTCCGTTTTCAGTTTTCGCCTACGTTTGAGCAGTGTCCGTGGAAGAGGCAGGGAAAATCAATTTCGAACGTGCCAATATATTTTAGGGAATATTGAAAAAAATAAAAATAAAATCCTGTTGTATTGAAGAAATTATACATTTCCCCTTTTGGCTGGGGATTTGTATGGAGTTGTCAAGATCTTTTATTATATAATTTTAATATACATAAACATACATAGTAAACAACTAACTAGGGGGTGCTACAAATATCTTTAAGGGGTTTAAAACCCGCCGAAAACCCTTCACCCCTAAACACGTAGGGTTGCTAAAAATCCTGGTGATTAGAATTCATATTAGTATATCTTAATCTTTTTCAAGTTTAGCAAACAAAGTCAATAATGATAATAATAATAGGTACTAATAACTTGCTTACATATTATATAACATATTCTAGTTCTCCCTAACATCCTAAGGGGTATCCCCCAGTCGATACCCTTGCTCACAGTTGAGTGGCTTCTTCCCTTCGGCATTTTTGGCCTTTTGCTCGCTCGCGTGCCCTTACGGCTACATGTATACTATATAGGTATTCGATAAGTGTGTATATTTACTATATATGCATGATATCAAATTTTATGCATGATGTTTATTCTGTCAAAATTTTCGGTAATTTTATTCTCGATTTTGTTGCTGTTTCGGCTGCTGCTCCTCCCCCCCTGAGTTCTCCCGACACCGACGACTATTTATGCATAATTCAAATTAATGAACATATTAAGCGACCTGGCTGGGGCTTGGGTGTGGTCGGTGGGGGGGCGGAGGAGGAAACGCCGGCGGCGGCAACAATGGGCCAGGCCAAGTGGTTGACCATTGTCTGGCCCGCAGGTAATCGAAGAAGTTGGCGCGCGTTTTAAATTACCTTAAAAAGAAGAAGGAAAACAAAAATAAAGAACGCCAACAAAAGCCGCACAAAAAAGTGAGTCGAAAATGGTGACGCAAATTAAAATGTCGCGGCTTAAAAGAAAATAGCCCAACCCAAGTTTGTGAACAGAGTCTTCTGTCTTTGACCCTTTGTCATACCTTTGCAGGGTATTATATTTTTAGTCAGATGTTTGCAACGCAGCGAAGGGGACATTTCCGACCCCATAAAGTATATATGTTCTTGATCAGCATCAACAGCAACATTTAAAGCTATCTGCATGAAACTTTGCAGGGTTTCTTGATCATAACTTGGCTAAAACTCAACCGATTTCAGTCTGGTTTGGTTTTTTCTTCCTAGTTTTTGTAGGAGAACTTTTCTGCATTTAAACTCGATTTCTAATTTTTTTAAACATTTTTTTTACAATTTTGACGATGTGAGTCCATGAATTTTTGTTGCAAAAATTTGCTTAAAAATCGAGAACACCTTAAGGGTTTTTTGATCATAACTTGGCTAAAACTCAACCAATTTCAGACTGGTTTGGTTTTTTCTTCCTAGTTTTTGTAGAACTTTACTGCATTTAAAACTCGATTTCAAATTTTTTGGAATTTTTTTTACAATTTTGACGAGATATGTTGTTTTGAGCTCGGAGGAGCTATGTCGTTTTGAAAGCGTCATATCTCCGCGCGGAGATATGTCGTTTTGAGCTCGGAGGAGCTATGTCCTTTTGAAAGCGTCATATCTCCGCGCGGAGATATGTCGTTTTGAGCTCGGAGGAGCTATGTCCTTTTGAAAGCGTCATATCTCCGCGCGAAGATATGTCGTTTTGATTTCGAAACGACCCCCTTAAATTTTTGTTGCAAAAATTGGCTTGAAAATCGAGAACACCTTAAGGGTTTTTTGATCATAACTTGGTTAAAACTCAACCGATTTTAGTCTGGTTTGGTTTTTTCTTCCTAGTTTTTGTAGAACTTTTCTGCATTTAAAACTCGATTTCAAATTTTTTGGAATTTTTTTTACAATTTTGACGATGTGACCCCTTGAATTTTTGTTGCAAAAATTTGCTTGAAAATCGAGAACACCTTAAGAGATTTTTGATCATAACTTGGTTAAAACTCAACCGATTTCAGTCTGGTTTGGTTTTTTCTTCCTTGTTTTTGTAGCAGAACTTTTCTGCATTTAAAATACAATTTCTAATTTTTTGAAATTTTTTTACAATTTTGACGATGTGACCCCTTAAATTTTTGTTGCAAAAATTTGCTTGAAAATCGAGAACACCTTAAGGGATTTTTGATCATAACTTGGGTAAAACTCAAACGATTTCAGTCTGGTTTCGTTTTTTCTTCCTAGTTTTTGTAGGAGAACTTTTCTGCATTTAAAACTCGATTTCTATTTTTTTTTTTAATTTTTTTACAATTTTGATGATGTGACCCCTTAAATTTTTGTTGCAAAAATTTGCTTAAAAATCGAGAACACCTTAAGGGTTTTGTGATCATAACTTGGCTAAAACTCAACCGATTTCAGTCTGGTTTGGTTTTTTCTTCCTGGGTTTTGTAGCAGAACTTTTCTGCATTTAAAACTCACTTTCTAATTTTTTGGAATTTTTTTTTACAATTTTGACGATGGGACTCCTTGAATTTTTGTTGCAAAAATTTGCTTAAAAATCGAGAACACCTTAAGGGTTTTGTGATCATAACTTGGCTAAAACTCAACCGATTTCAGTCTGGTTTGGTTTTTTTCTTTCTAGTTTTTGTAGGAGAACTTTTCTTCATTCATAACTCGATTTCTAATTTTTTGACAATTTTTTAAATATTTTTACGATGTTACCCCTTTATATATAATATTCTAGAGATGTATTTATAAATGACTTCTCAATGGGAAACCCCCTTAAAATTCCACTTCTATTCGCCAGCGTTCCCTGTGCTTGCTGAGAGCCAAAATGTGGGCCAATTGGGATGCCACCCGGCTAGTGGCAGAAATGAAAATGTAAAAATGAGAAAAGGAAAAGTAAAGGAAAAAATACGACTTCTCGGCGACTCTTGTGGCCGCGTGCCAGCGACACAGCAACAAATGCAGCCAAGAAAATGAAAAGCGAGAGGGAAGCCAAGACACCCAAAGGTGTGCTGCTTGTGCTGCCTTCTTTATTTATTTGTATTTTTATTTTAATTTTCATATTTTTGTTTTTGTTGCCATCATGATGCCGCCGCCTTTTCTACCTCCTGCCCCACATGTGTGTGGAGGCCTTGTGTGTGCCGTGCATTTCCTGTTTGCTGCCAAATTAGTTGATATTTTTTACGTTGATGAATTTCATATTAATTTGCGCAATTTGTGGTGTGTGGTGTGTGTGTGTGGGCAGGCAGAGCCTAAGAGTCCCATTAATACATACCCAAGGGGTGGAGGAGGGAGGGAAAGCGGTGGAAATACGGGGAAATCTAATCTCTGACCATTAGGGCGCCCACATGTAACTCAACTCGAAAGGAAATCGCTTCGAAAAGCGGCCGGCAAAAGGTAGAAAATATTTAACTGGGTAGCCGGGCACTCGAAGAAAAGCTATGGATATTTTCTGAATTGGGTTGTAAAATGTGAAATTATTAATTTAAGGCAAAACAGGAAAGGAAGCTTACTTCGGAAACCAAAAAGCAAACATGCATGGACCTTTAAATGGTCAAAAAGACTTTACCAAAATCTATTACTAAGCTATAACCTTTTCTGTGAAAGTAAAAAGTGGATACCTAGTTCAAATTTGGTTTATTAATTTTATGGCCATTTTATTGAGTAAAATTTAATAAGATTTTATTAATAGATATGGTATATCATTTTGTCATCGATATTTTCATATGAATTTTTTTGTTAAAAAATTAAAGTTTAAAAATTCCATAACTAACCCAAAAATGCATTAATTTCAAATTGGAAAGCTGTTTTGAACTAGTTTAGAATATTTAGTAAACAAATTTAAAAAATTAAATATTTTTTTAAATTTTTACGATGTGACCCCTTATCAATTTTTGAAAAAATTTACTAAAATTTTTTTTCTAACAAAACATAGCTAGTTCGATTCGGCTTTTAATGCCGATCGAGAATATATATGATTTATAGCCTCCTTCACCAAGTTTAAGGCTTCTGACTGGAATTATAATACCCGGCAAGGGTATAAAAATAATTGATAATAACCACCAATTGAAAACAACCACTACCATTGAACACCTTTCGATTCTACCCACAGAGAGTATAGTTTACTTCTCCACCCAGACTGTCAGTGGGAAACCCAAAATATATGGAATTTCCCTACAATGCTGGGGAGTTTCTCCCTCTGCAGATGAAAAGAAAGGCAGACAGATCGCCTTGGTAACCTCAGAGGCCGACTGCTGCCGGGTGACATGGAAATAGAGATGGAAAAGCGCCGAAAAAAAAAAAAACAAAAATATATCTTAATGATGGCGACCGGCGGCGGGGCCCGTTGAGGAATTTCAGCTGACGAATGTTTATGATAAATGGTCCAACCGCCCAACCGAGCTTGTTACGTGGAAAACCAGAGGCGGTTGAAAGGGGGAATTCCCCCAGCAACCTCCTCCCACCTCCCCGATTGCGCAAAAGCCAAGAAACGAAACGTAACGAAACGCAAATTGAAATTCCAAGATCAGAATCAGATCGAAGGGAGGCGGAGAGCGACGACCGGAGGGGCAGACAACAAATTATGGCAACGCACCAGGAAAACAAAGGCAGCGGAGACGGCGGCGCAAAAAATTTAATGCAATGAAAATCAAATAAATTGCAATGAAAAAGCCAAAGCTACCACCAGCAACAGAAACAACAATGACAACGATAGCAATCACTGAACATGGTGGGCCCCAGCACCGCCGTCGAGGAGGAGGGCAGCAGCCCCAGACAAGTATTTGAAAAATTTATAATAGGCATGCAAATGAGGGAGATCGAAGGAGGCAGCCGCCCAGGGGGATAGGATTTGTTGTGAACCCAAAAAAAAGGAACAAAAAACAGGAACACCGAACCCAACCAAGCCAAGAAACCGAGAAACGAAAAAAAAAAGAAATGGAATGCCTGCGATCGCCAATTGAACGATATTCAAAACTGGACTGGGTCTGAAGAGGGAGAGCAAGAGCCAGAGCCAGAGCCACCCATCCAAGCCCACTTGGAGCTCCTTTCCAATCCTTAACCGCCAGATTCCTCCCGAAATTTCCCCTCGAAATCAGCAACGCATAAATTGTTCACCAACTCTCTGGGGGTCTTTGATACCCTCAACGACTTGTTTATTTAGTTAACTAAATACCCTGCAGTTTCTTAATTTATTCAGAAACTATTTATTTACTTACAACTTAGAATATATATATATTTAGATGCATATAGCATCATTTATTTATATATATTTCTGAATATGCACTTATACTATAGTAAATTTATTTATTTAAAATCTAGACAAGCTTAGCTTACAAACTGAATAATTTTCTTTATATAGAATCAATGCATTTTGTCTGAAGTTATTCAATGCATTTATTTGCTTTCAAGTCACGCCACTGACAGTCGCGGCTTTTGTTTCTAATCAAAGACACAATATTGATATGAAACTATACCATTTCCTGGAGAACTCTTAAATAATATTAGACTTGCTAAAACCCTAAGAGCTTGTAGAGAGCCTTTGGTGTCAGTTTTGACCTTATTTAAAAATTAACATTTAAGCAAAGCCTCGTTCTTTGTGGTTTATCTTGAATATGAGTTCATTTTCCAGGGTATTTAAGTGTTGGCTTCCTTTAGTTTTCTTACCTTTCCGACCGTCGTTATTTTTATATGTGTTTTTCTTGATTTTTTCTCTTGCATTTTGCATTTTGCCAGAATGGCGCGTGTTTGCCGTGAATGTGAAATGTGAATGTGAATGTGAAATCAGATGTCGATGGCTTTCACCCGCGGAATGCGAGCAGCTGGAAAATTAGCTCAAATGTCGTCGTCATAATAATAGTAATAAAACTAACGAGAAAAAGGGAGGAAAATAGGGAAAATCTGCAGTGAGTGGGGGATAGAAGGGAGGCTTTAATTATGACAAAAGTAAGAGGCGGAGGCCGTGGCAGAGTCAGGCATCTGCAACAGTTGCACATCTGTGAGAACGAGCGGACTTCGCACGCCCACGGCAGAGGCGAGAGAAAAACTCAGGAAAACTCGAGAAAACTCGCACACTCAGCCAGAAGTCGGTCGGATATGCTGGTGTCAAATGAAAAAGCTTCTCTGTCATTTATGCTGCCACTGCCACACAGCCACTGTTGCTGCCGCTGCAGTTGCCACTATTTCCAATTCGTCGCTGCCAAGTGAGTCATCAGAGAGGCAGCACTTGGCTGAGCAGGCAACATGTGGCCAAGAAATGCGAGAAAGGAGTGAAAAAAAAGTGTCGTCCATGGCGAAATATGATATTTTGGGGTCTCTAAACAAAGCAAATCAAATCGGAAAAGAATAAAGATTCAAGTTTAGAAGTTAAGCTCCTATGCAGATCCTGATTTATGCAAACTTTGACTATTCCAAAGCCATTGGAAATGGTCAACAAAACTACATACAAACCTGCTGCCGTCTATATTAAAATCTTACTGTGCCCCCCCGTTGATTAAGTCATCATTTTCGGCTTGAGCCATAAAATTATTAATTTAAACTCAATAATTTTTTGGGGGAATTCATTTAATTCTATCAACTCCAAAGCGCACATAAAATGCCAAATTTATTTATCACGTCGCACAGTTGACGGATAGATACATTTGCCTTGCAAAAATCATAACTCTTGATCCAGTTGAGATATTTTCATAATTTTTTTTTTATATGAAAGGTAATTTTAATACCTTTCGATTGAGTGGTCATACAATATGGTGTGATAAATAGTACATTTTATACTCGAAAATTAATGTTTTTTGCGGCAGTTTTCTTAATTTTTTTCAAAATTCGAAATGTACATTTAACTTGTTTTCTCTGAAAATGCTAATATGGTGCATATTTAAAGTTTTAAAAACAAAATAAACATATATTTTAAAGAATAAAAAAAAATTTTTTTTATATAATTCAAATTTCTTCATTTTTGATCAATTTTCCATCATTTATGCACTTTTTGTTCAACGTAATCAGTTAATTTTACATCATTTAATATTTTTGAAGAATATTTAATTATTATACATTCATTTGAAGTCATTAAAAGTCCTTACAAAGTCAGGAATCGAAAAACAAGCCGCCAATACAGGAAAAAATGAATGCCCGCCATACAATTTCGTACTGCGCTTGTAGCAGAATTTGCTCGAAGACGCGCGCTTTTTACGCTGAGTTGAAAGTATCTTTTGCTTTGGAAATCCAGACAGGCAGATTCGGGCAGACGATTTTTTTTGGATATGATAAAGAACATATTCAAGAACAACACCTCATACGCCAAACACAAAATCCACCAAAATCCCATTTTTGACATTCCATCAAAGTTGAAAAATAGGTGAAAATTAGTACCTCGGTAAAACAGGTATGTCTGCACGTGCAAAAAATATTATACTTTCATTATACCTTTCTTTTGACGAGATTTGATGGCCTTTTCGATAGAACCCATAACCATGCCGGTCGGTTACATATTTTACCTAAAAATCGACCGCAAAGTTTGAATTTGGCTAAAAAACGACCTGATTTTTTTGCAACCCAAAAAAGGTTCAACTTTGAACACGTGTAACTTCTAAAATACAGAACCGATTTGAATAATTTTTTGGATTCACCCCTTTTGAACTATTACCTGCCGAATGCAATAACAAATTTCACGATCCGTTGTTATCAAAAAGTTGATTTTTGCAACGTATCTGTATCTTTCCGTCAATTGTGCGTCGCCAGAACTCGATTCCATTTGGCTCCCATTATCGCCTGCTGATGACCGACAAGTGTCATAAAAATGTAAGAAACGCCACCTGACGAAGACGACCCCCGATTATGTTATTATGATGGACCTGTGGCGGTGTCGCAATATCCACCAATAGTTTGGAAAATCTGAAAATGCCGCTGTGCTCTCTCGACCCCTGCCCCCGCCTTAGCCATGTTTTGTGTCTGTTTTCCGCGTTTATTTCTCACTTGGCTTTTAGGACAAACAAAAGAGAAATAAAGAAATAAATAAAAATGGGGAAAATATTTATGAAAAATGACAACTGTCAGTCACCAACACACACGATGCACACACACACACACACACACACTCCTTTCTCCGGAAAAGCTGTTTTCCATTGGGGGGGTGGCGCTCGTTTTATTTTTATTGTTTGTTCTTTTATACATTTTTTTGTAGTCAAATTCGTGTTGTTAAGTTTTCTTTTTCATTTTTTTTAAGGCCCTGCTGCTCGACTTGGCGACTTTTCAAAAAAATGCCAGAAATTATGGCCCAACAACTGCAAGTGAGGGGAGGGAGTGTGTGCGATCAGTGTGTGTGGGAGGCTGGGGGTTGCCAGTCAGCGAATCGCATAAATTAATTAAAAGTATCGGATGAATATCGGAAGACTGCCTCTGCCACTGCCTCTGTTACCCTCCATTATTATTTATGTGCTTTTTGGCATAATTTTTAGCCACTCGCTTGGAAATTTGTATTTTGGGAATATTTATGACACTGGTTCTGCGCTGGGAATTTCTGTTTCTCTGCCTCTTCTGGGGCAGTCTTAGTTTTATGTCTTTTTAAATGGACAGGCAAACACTAAAGGGGAGTTTAGCATACGGCAGCAGGGGTATTCAGGAGCGGGAATCGTTCTTTTATATAGAGACAGGGGTTTACCCCTTGAGCGTGTAGCTTTTCCCTAAATACATTTGTAAATATTGATACTCTGCGATCGGTGATTTTATTTCCCTGAGACTGAGACTTCTTGGGTGACCCTAGTAGGCCCCAGGCCCCGGGGAAGAGACCGACACACTGCGACACACGTGTCTCGTCTTCCGAGAGGCGCCCAGTTAGTGGTTTATTTATAGGCTTCGCATTTATTTGCCTGTCGCCGAGCTTTTTTGTGCCACTTTAGGCCTCAATTATTTTGAAATTCATTAAAAGTGTCGTCTATTTTCAATATATTTCAGTGTGTGTGTGTGTTGTGTGTGTGCTGCTTACTGATTCCGTTCTCTGTCTTACTTACAGCTCGCAACGGCAGAATGCATCTCTGAGAGAGAGAGAAGATCGTCCCAGAAGAATCCAGCTAGTGACAAAGAGAACAAAAGGTAACTAAACTGCTAATCGTAATCCTGACTGCGCCCACGCAACTTGCTCTGCAGAAAATATGATCGCAGGGCCCCGGATTTACAGAGAGATTCGCAGTGGTGGGCGGTGCCCAGCTTCGATTCCGCACCCATAACCATACGCCTGGCTCCAGTTCTGGACCGAAAGCGACTACAGTCCCGGCTCCTAACCCATACAAATCGTTTTTCGGGGCCCACGCACTCTCTGAAGAAGATATATGTACATATTGGGGAGGCGATGGATGGAGGATGAAGGAACCCAGGCAGCCAACCATCTCCAGTCCCATTCTATGCCAGGCCATTTCATTTCATTCCAAGCCAGAACACAACTGAATTGCAACAGAAACAGGTGGGGCGAAGCCCGGCCAGCTTCGTCATCATGATGATCGCAAGATCATCAGGGGGGATACAAATGCTAATGATGATGATGATGATGATCATCATCCTTTGTGGCAGCAGTAGAAAATCCTGTTGGCTGTCGCTGGAATGCAGATTTCGAACTCGTTTACATGCGAGTTTCTTCACCTTCTGCGCCACCGCCCTGGCGCTAAGCCGGCCCTCTAAGCAGGCTGGTGCACAGCCAGAAACTAGGGGCTACTATTCAAATACTTGCTATTTCTGCAGCTGGAGCTTGTCCCCTTTTAAATCGTTTTCATTGGGTATTTGTTAAGTCCTAACTATAATATACAGAGAACTGGAGTCAGGGACTTCCCCCTTTCGCGACCTCCTCACTTCTCGAACTGCGGCCCCTCTTTGGGCGCCAAACGAGTCGCTCCTGTACTCTCCGGCCTGTGTATGGGCCAGGGGTTCCGGGTGTGTAGTTGTGCGACTTGGCATCTTGTTTTTGGGCTCCGGTTCCGGTCGCGCTCAAAAGAAGATTTCAGCTGCTGCTGCTGTCGCTTCTCCGCTGTGGCCGCCTCTCCTCCAGATGGCAAAACAGGTTCCATTTGGCCAAGAATTTTCGCCATACCTTTCGCCTGTTTCGAGTGTGTGCGCTGTGCACAGTGAAGACCCTCCGCAGTGGACTGGATTCTAGTTGGAGAGTGGAGACCATGACGAAGAAGCGTAGCGGGCGAGCTATCAATGAAATTAATTGCAGAGCCATAGAAATTGATAGGCTTTCGGTAATAAGATGGCATTAGAGGCACCTCTTTTTGGGTCGTACTCGATTCTCAGGGCTTAATTTCGACACTGTCGTTGGTTTGGGTTTCGTCTGGGCTTCCCCCGTGAGATTCTCTGGCCCCAAATACCCGGTTGCCTTTAATCATCTGCCACTGTGATTGGTAGTCGTACGGAGACTGAGTGTAGTTCGTGATTTTTCTATTGCTCCTTTTCTGCCAGCAACTGTGGCCGAAGATGATGATGCTGATGATGCTGATGATGCTGCTGATGCTGCTGATGATGATGAACTGGCTCTCAGGTTTTATTGAACCCTATGTGGCCAGAACAACTTGTAGCAGGTGTTAGTGTTTTACAAGCTGTTAACTGCCGCTGCTAATGGCCAAAAGCAGTCGGGATCGGGAATGGGGGATCGGAGTGGCCCACTCTTATGACAAACAGCAATTCATATGGATAAATTCCACCACCATTGTTGGTCGGCCTCTTCGCTACGCCTCGCACTTATTTAATGAACTTAGCTGTGAGCTGTGAGCTGTGGCACTGTAGAGCTGTGAGGTCTTTAGTCTGAGACCCAGACCCGACCCGAGACCTTCCCTGGGATCTGGGAGACCTCCTCGGTGCCCCTCTTGATGCCTCTGCCCTTCCGCTATTTTCAATTCAATTGTCTCAAGACACTGGGCGCCACGCCCAGGCCATCATCATGGCTTTCCTAACAGTTTTATGCTAATTTTTGACAAGCAAACAGACGGCGAGCCACTAAGTTAGTACACAAGAAGAAAACGGAGAAGAATCGGCTGAGGAATCGGAATGGGAATCGGAATCCATAACCCTTTCTCAGATTACAAAGGCGGACAAAAAGCGGCGAAGAAGACTTAATCAAGATCGCTGTGACTCTCGATCGTTCTCTCACTTCTCTCGAGATTAATTCATGTCTTTATCGCCATTTCAAAGCCGTCTTTGAAGACCGTTTGTCATTTCAATTAAGTGTCATTAGCCAAGTCAATAAATCAGTTTTTGGCAAGTTAAAGTCAGGCCAAAGAGCTCCTTTTGCTTTGGCTCAGTGTATGGACTCAACGTATTTATGCGCTATTAATTAATGTTTTTCAATTCGGCATCCCCCCGCCTTGATTAATAGCCCGCCTGCTGAATGGCCCGCCAAATGAGTCAACAAAAGGGGATCCATGGACACTGTCGTTGTCCGTGGCTAATCGAATTAACTTCTGGCTGGAATATATACTACACCACTCTGTTCCAAGCCGAAAACAAACAGCCAATTAATTGGGCCGACAACAGCTGCCTGCTGGCCGAAACAGCTGACCGAAAGCCAAGAGCCGAGAGCCGAGAGCCATGAGGAGACTCAAGATCAACGGCCATATTTGGTAACAGCGACTCCAGTGGCAACATGCTGTTGCTGCCCCCTACTCGATGTGGCTTGTTGTTGCCAATGTTAATCTTTAGCCATTTAATTGTGGCACACATGTTCCCCGGCCCCGAGGCGGTTGCTTGTTAGTCAGTCACTACCACTGGATGCTTAGACGGTGGCCAAGAGTTGTTAACAATAGCAGACGTTGTTGTCGCCTTTTCCCATTTAAATGCAGCAGTATTTGTATAACACAAAGCTAGTAACTCAGCGGCAGCAGCAGCACTTTCCTCAAGTCTCAAGTCAAGTGGAAATATTGGAATAAAGAGGCTTATTATCGGTTAATCACCTGCAATTATCGGTGTTGCATGTGCGGCAATTAAAGGTAGCCTGCAGCAGCAGCAGCAGCAGGCTCTCTTCTCTGCCAAATTGCATTTAATTTGGCCAACTTTGAATTGATATCTCCAGGGTGACGTCATGAGCCCATAATGGACCCTTTTTTCCGCCGACTGTTGACGGTTTTTTACCCCTGTTGTGGGTTCTTGTTCTCTTCTGCTGTTTTTTTTTTTTTTAGTTATTATTCTCGCAGCGCCCCATTCATTTCCTCGGCTCTGCAGTTTCCAGGGCTTGGTTTTTGCCACTGCTGCTGCTGGCTCAGGAATGCGCATTAATTTTCAACACACGCAACTGGCAACCGATGAGGAGCAAGTGGACGCGGGCTCCGAGGCAGCCATTCGGGACCACAGAAACCTGCGTCAATTTCGCGCTTTACTTTTGTTGTCAGATGTTTTAAATCAGCGTCGAGCTGCGAGCTGCGAGCTGGTTTAGGAGCGAAGCTCCTTGCTGCCTGCCGTCTCCTACTCCCGTGTAGGCAGTCCGGTTTGCTCCTTGCGTTAACAAGTGGCCACCATCAGCAGAGAAGAGCATGCAACAGCCACAGCCACAGCAGCAGCGGCAGCTGCACGCGCCTCGGACCAATAATGACTATCAAATGGGAGCCGCGTTGCGATTTATGTGCGTCAGAAGAAGGGGGGCTACAGGGGGACGGGAGGCATGCGGAGCAGAGGTACACCGCTCTCCAAAGGGGTGTGCCCAAGGGGCAGGACCGAGAGGACCTAACGACTGGGCGGCCGTTTTCTTGGAATTCCGCGCGCGCTTTTGTGTTGTGGCATCGTTTAAATTTCAAATCGAGGCCCCCAAACTGTCGCAGGCCAGACGCTCGCTCGTCCAACTCGTTCTGGATTCTGGGTGCCCCCTGCTCCTCCTGGCACACAGGGCAGGGCAGGGCCGCTCATAATAATGACACGCCATTAACAATCTGGGGCCCCGGACGAAGAGTCCTTGGCCCTCGCCGAAGATGAAGATGAAGATGAAGCTGGAGACGATGCCACAGAGGCTGCAGCTGAAGCTCCAGTTTAAATGGCACATTGCTGGCCCCGACTGCTTCCGTTGTCACGCCCCCTTTTTGTGGCAGTTGGCAGCGGTGGCAGCAGGAGAAGGAGAGGGTTCAGGAGCAGCAAGTGCATGGGAAGGGCAGCCACCAGGCAGGTTGAGTGGTACAGTTGGGCCCAAGCTGCCCGTTCGCATTCCGTGCATGTCAAATGCGCAGGGATTCCTGACTAGTCTTTCGGGAAAGGAGAGGACAGTAGTGGAGTCTTTGGAAGCCCCAACATCTTCAAGAGATCTCTCCCTATCTTAGACTATCCAAATCCTAACTCATCTCCTAAGATGATCCCTTAGCTAATCATCTCTCCATTCTTCTACTTTCAGACTCTGCCTCTGCCTAAACATGGCTCGACTTGGACCCATTTCCACACTGATCCTCTGGTGCATTCTGTGCAACAGAAGCATCTCCAGCAGCAGCAGCAGCTCCACACCCGACGACGACCTGGGCTACTTCTTCGAGCGAGCCCCAGAATCGGCGGTGGCGCCCAAGGGCGATGAGGTGGTCTTCGAGTGCGAACTAAACCTCATTCCGGATCGTCTGGAGTGGCGTTTCCGGCGCAGTGGCTCCAACGAGCCGTACCGCATCCTCAGCCCCACCGCCGGCTACAATGTGACCAGTGGGAACGACGATCGTGCCTGGCGACTGCGCATCTATGTGAGTGCCCAGACCGCTGGGGACTATCAGTGCGTGGCCACCTATGGGCCCGGGATCTTGGTATCCACGTCCGCTCGGCTGGCGCTCGTGTCCATTGCCCTGGAGCAGCAACCCTCGACGCACGGGTCGGGCCGGGGATCCATCCGTTGGAGTGTGGCGCCCCGGAACTGCATTCTCATCCGATGTGGCGCCGTCATCTCGAATCCGCCGGCCATCTGGAGCTTCTACAAGAACGGCGAGAAGCTGCCGCAGTCGGAGTTGCTGCCGGGAGCGTCGGGTGCCCTGGTCCTGGACTCGGTGACGGCCAAGGATGCGGGTAACTACAGCTGCGCGGCCACCAATGCCATAACGGGCGAGGAGCTGCGGCTGCCGCAGGCCATCGAGATGAGAGTGGACTACACGGACCGCACGGCTCCCTTCTTCCTGCAGAGACCCCCCTCGGAGCTCTCCGCCCGTCCCGGCGAGACGGTGGTCCTCGAGTGCCCGGGCGTGGGCTCGCCGCGACCCGAGGCCGTGTGGAGCAGCCCCAACCTGACGCGGATACACCACAACCGGAGCAGGACCCTGCCCTACGGTTTCCAGATCAGCGACGTGCGGCCCGAGGATCAGGGCTCGTACGTGTGCCTGCTGGACAACGGCATAGCACCGCCCCAGGTGCACATGATCCGGCTGAGTGTCCTGCAGCGGCCCATCATCCTGAGCGGTCCGGCCGCCACGCTCACCAACGAGACGGGCTCCCTGGAGCTGGACTGCCGGGCCACGGGCAATCCCCAGCCGGAGGTATACTGGCTGCTCAACGGCCGGGATGCCACCGCCGATCCGGAGGCCCGGGTGTACGAGCAGGGCAAGCTGCGCCTGGAGCGGGTCCAGAAGCGGCATGCGGGTGTGGTGCAGTGCTTCGCCAGGAACAGCCTGGGAGAGGTGAGTTCCGGGATCCATTCTCTGCTCCTCCCCCTAGTAACCACTTCTCTCCTTTTTCAAAACAGACCAGCGAGGCCAATATGCTGCGAGTGAATCCCCTGGACATCAGCGGCGAGGAGGAACCCATCCTGGGACCCTTTCCCATCCGCCACGAGCCGTCCCCGGCCTCGACGCCCTCGGCAGGGACCAAGAACAAGGGCGGCAGGCGTAGACGTCCAGGTGAGTGCTAGTCCTTGTTGATCCCGCGATTCCCCTAAAGAAACTCGCTGGTTTTCTAAGTTTCATTCGTGGATTAACTGGCCACGCCCACTGTATTGTGTGTGTGTGTGTTGTGTGGTTGATTGATTGCGATTTACAATTAGTGATGGCTCAGTCGGTAATCCCGACCAGCGGCGGACTAAACGCCCACCGCAGCCCCCCGTCCCTGCGACAACTAAACAAGATCCTAAGTAAACAAAAAAATGTGGGGAAGTGGATGTGGGAGTCCAGATGAGGGATGTGGGTGTCGGTGTCGGTGTGTAAAGGTAGTGTGTAGATTTAGTTGTAGACCTAAGACTATAAGAACTAGAAGCCCCCAGTGGTGAAACGGTCCAAGAAGGCGTCCGTCTCCTCCTCCTCCTCCTCCTCGTCGCCGCCGTCGTCGTCGTTGTCTTCGTCGTCGACGTCGCTGATGTCCTCCAGGTCTCATGAGCTGGAGCACTTGCGCAGCTGCTCCTCCTCCTTCTGCAGGATGCGTATCTTCATTTTGAGCTCCTCCACCCGCAGCCGGTGCACCTCCCGCATATACTTGAGCTCGTCCTGCGCCTTGTTCAGCTCGATTCGCTTGGCCTCCGTGGCCAGCTGCTGCTCCTTGCACCGCAGCTCAGCCTCCCGAATCTTGAAGTAGTTCATCCGCTCCTCAAAGTTGTCCGCGGCCGCTGAGGAGGCATTTGGCCCGTTCACACCGCCCAGACTGGTGTTGTTGCTCACCGCGGAGGTGTTGTTGGCACCGCTCGTTGAGGCGTTTAACGCGCCCGTGTTGGCCGGGGCCGAGGCCGTGGCCACGGGCACTGGAACGGCCGTTGGCACTGTGGTTGCCGCCGTCGCCGTCACCGTGGGCAGGGCGCTGAACGTGAAGGTGGGCGTGGCGGCGGTGAGTTGCATCTTAACGGCCGCCGCCGCCGCTGCCGCCTGCTGCTGTGCCTGCTGCTGGGCAGCGACAGCCTGTTGCTGCTGCTGGACCACCACGGCGGCGGCGGCCTGGTGATGCACCTGGACGGCGGCGGCCAGTTGCTGCTGCTGAGCGGCCGCCAGCTGCTGCTGCGCGAGCTGCTGTGCCTGGGCCTGAGCTTGGGCCTGCGCCTGAGCCTGAGCCTGGGCCTGGGCTTGAGCTTGGGCCTGCTGCTGCTGCTGGGCCTGGTATTGGGCCAGCGTGATCTGCTGCGGCTTGATCTCGCTGATGATCTGCTGGTTGTAGCCGCCGGCTGTAATGGTGGCCATCGTGTGCTGCTGCGCCTGGGAGGGTATCGTGTGGATTTGGGTGGCTACAACCGAGAGGGGATTCGAGGGATTAGCTTAGAGTTGGTCCTGGGGGTGAAGGTGAAGCACTGCTTACCGGTTGCCTCGGCGGGATGCTTGATCTGCAGGATGATCTCCTCCCGCGGTCGCGCCGACTTGAAGTGCAGCAGATCGTTGAGGGTGAGCTTCTCGGCGCTGATCTGGTCCACGTTGATTTGGTGGTTATTGAGCATATTGGCGTTCGCCGCCGCCGCCACTGCTGCCGCCGCAGCGCTCACCTGCTGCATCTTCTGCATCTCGGCGGCGGCGGCAGCGGACTGCTGCTGCTGTTGCTGCTGCTGGGCCTGGGCCTGGGCTTGGGCCTGCGCCTGCGCCTCCTGCTGCTGCTGCTGCTGATCCATGGGATCGTCATCCATCTCGCTCACATCGTTGGCGTCCATCTCGATCTCGTCGAAGTTGTCGCCCTGGGGATTGTGCTCGGAGGCGTCGGGGCTGATCTGGTACTCTGGCTCCACCTTGACGCCCTCGTGCTGGTGATGCTGCTGCTGCTGTTGCTGCTGCTGCTGCTGGGTCACCGTCGCGGACACGGACAGGGAGACGGTGCCCATCTTGGTGCTGCCAGAGCTGAGATTGGTGGAGCCGCCGTCTCGGTAGGGATACTGCTTGCGGAGTCTGTGGAGAGGGGGGAGAGATAGTCAGATGGGTTTTGGGGACCCGTCCGGGGGTCAGGCCTCACCTGGAGTTGAGCCAGAACTTCTGGATCTGCTTGACGTTGCGCATGGCGCTGACATGCGGATGCGAGTTGAAGTCGCAGACGATCTTGTCCCAGGTTTCCCGGACGGAGTACTTGTTGCGCTGCTTCTTCCGGTGCTTGATGTCGATGACCTCCTCGTGCATGTGGAACAGGGTGTAGAGCACCTCCTTCTCCTCGGCGGTGAAGCGGGGCGTCAGCGGCAGCTGGCTCTTGTTGCTGTTGGAGCCGCCGTCGCCACCGCCTCCGCCGCCGTTGCCACCGTTGCTCACCACGACGCTGGCCTGGCCACTGGCTACTCCCGTTCCCGCGCCGCCACCTTCGGCGGAGGAATTACCGCTGGCGCCGCCGCCGCTGCCAGCACCGCCCGCTGGGGGGGCGCTGCCCCCGCCACTGCCGTCGCCTTGAGCCGACATTTGAGTTTGTTTTGAGTTCGGCCTCGTTTTCGGACTCGAATTCGGAGTTCGAAATGCGCTATTGCACTCGTTTCACGTATACACACAGGCCACTACACACGCACACAGACGCACACGCGAGCGCGCCCGTGCCTTGGTGTGCGTCAGTGTGAGTCTTTTTAGTCGGTGCTGCTTCCCTCTCGTTTCCCACCACGGCTATGGCTATGGCTACTGCTGCTGCCTCTGGCATACGGCCACCTATTGCACTTGATTCGAATTTCGCTGGCGTATATCAATTGATCCCTCGGACGCGCGACCGCGAATCGCCGCTTAATTGGCTAACACACACGCATTTCGCGCTGCCGCTCTGCTTAGCTGTGCTGTTTTGTTCACTCACTCGAATACAAAAAAAAAGATTTTGGCTCAAAACGCGACGAAGCCCTGAGTGTGCCCGATACTGAGTGAGCGCAAAATGGCGGCGAGTTGAGATTTTTTTGCCTGTGGCCTCTCTCAGGCTGGTCACACTCGCCGTGAGCTGTGAGTAATTTATCGAAATATCGATATACCAGAAAATATATAAAGAGTAGCTCTGGTCACACTGCACACTGCCCGCGGAATTACTATTTTATGTATAAGTTTACATTTAAACCATGTTTTAATTCATGCCTATATTTTCTGCAGCCAACATGGTTCCACCCTCCCGTCCGAACGTGACCCGACTGTCGGACGAGGCGGTGATGCTGCGCTGGAGCGTGCCGCAGAACCTCGGCCTGCCGATCATCTTCTTCAAGGTGCAGTACCGCAACCTCGGCGACGGCAAGTCCCGCCGCGAAGGGTGGCAGACGACCAGCGAGAACATCCCCTACGGCAACAGCCACTGGCGGCAGCGGGGACGCGAGCGGAACCGGGATCGCGAGCGGGAGAGGGAGCGGGACCGCGACCAGCACGAGGTGGGCAGTGGGCCCAAGAACTTCACCTCCTCGGTGACCGGGCTAGTGCCCGGGATGTACTACCGCTTCCGGCTGGTGGCCGTCTATTCGAACAACGATAATAAGGAGGGCAACGCCTCGCTGAAGTTCCTCCTGCTGGCGGCGGGCAATGCCAAGTCGAATCTCCCCGTTCCCGAGCTACACGAGGTGGAGCCCGTCGCGGAGTCGGCCGTTCAGCTGCACTGGTCCCTCGCAGCGGCCAGTGACCACAACATCGATGGCTACTATGCGTACTACAGGCCCGCAGCGTCGGCGGCGGAGTACCTCAAGTCCACCGTGGATGGCGCGAGCAGCAGGACCTTCCGGATCGACCAGCTGCATCCGGGCACCACCTACGAGTTCAAGCTGCAGTCCTTCAATGCCGACGCCGCCTCCGAGTTCAGTGCCATTCGGCAGGCGCGCACCCAGCGTAAGTGTAGCTCCCACAAGTGGTCAGAATTCATTCTAATCCGTCTACCTTTTGCAGAGTTCCATGATCCGGCGATCGCCCAGTCACCCAGAACTCCTGTGCCCGCTAATAAAACGGCCGCGGGTGGTGG
>VNJV01002817.1:0-12674 GCA_008042635.1 Drosophila nikananu
ATCTCTCGCCTGTCCAAATTCACTATTGAATTGAACTTGTTGATTAGGGCAAAATGCCTAGAATACAAAAACGAACACACACGGTCCAAACACACGCACACACACACACACGGGGCAGTAATTTTCGCAGAGGGAGGTGGCAGCTGGGGGTAAGGGGCGACGGGTTTAACGACGCAATTGTTGGGTCCCCGGAATTAAGTGTAATTATTTCGCCTTTAGTTCGTTTTACTTTATTCACTCAAATCTTTACTTTTTTATTTTAGTTGGATTTTTACCTCGGATTTTGGTTTCTTTTATGCTGCTAAGTTTATGCCTTTATGGCCTTTTGTTGTTTCAAAACACAGGGATTTTTGTTGCTGCTGTTGCTTGTTTTGAAAAGCGCGCCACACTCGAACACTTGTTGTGAGTGCTGCCAAAAAGAGAGCAGAGTCGGTCACAGATATTACGTATACGACGTGTTTTCTCCACTTAAGAGCAGACCATCAGCTGGCGATGCACAAGAAGAGAGAGCGGTAAGAGAGTCACGGGGAAAGCGGGGCGGCGGCACAGGTGAGCGAGCGAGTAGCTGATTTGTAATTCACTGAACGGCTGTTCAAAAAACACTGAAAAGCCGATGGCCCACAAACTCGTCGCTCGGCGCAGCTGTTTGCGTCGGCGGCGTGTCGGCACCTAAGAGCGGACGCGGAGGGGCTAGGGAAGCGGAGCCGAGTGTGGGATAGCCGCATAGCCGAGGCCCCAATCGCCGAGCTTGGGGCTGATAAAGCGAGCAGATAGCACAGGGCAAGACAAGTGTTCCGCCGTCGCCGCTGCTGCCCTGCCTGCGCTGGCAGCTCTAGCCCCCCGCCTTTTGTTGTTGTTTTGCTCAGCGCGTGCGACAGCTTCTTGAGGGAGCCGCCGCTGAAAATACCTGTGCCATTCAGACGCAGTTCAATAATCGAATATAGACGAGATCTTCCGCTTACTTCGGAGCGGCCCTGAATCACTGCCTTTATCTCGGCTTTTCTATATTTAAACGTGCTCATTGATCGTTTGATAGTAAAATTAGTGGGACCAATTGCGTGTTTGAGTGGTGGCGAGGTGACCAGAACTTAATATTTTTCAATACTAAGCCGCAAATGTGAAATGCAGGCAGTTTTTTCTAATAAAAACCTAAATAGCTTGGTAAAAGTTGAAAAATGGAATCTTTGAACTTTAAATATTACCATTAAATTTAAAATATAATATTTCAAGACCCTAAAAGTACAAATTTAACCTTAAATTTTAAATATGTTTTAAGTATACTTTCTAAATAAAAAATACATATGTATTACAATAATCGCAATAACATATTTCGAATTTTAGGTACTAATAATAACTTAAATAAACTAAAAGATTAGGGAATATTTTGCTGTTGCTGATGAATGATAAGATAATAGGCTTATAACACTTACCTAGCATCTAAGCTTATTTTTATATTATTTTACCAAATATTTGTATTAAATTTAATGTTTTAATGATATAAAAACATTTCTCCTAGCTTTGAACCTTTATAACCCAGCTATGATGATTAATAAATTGATTTAGTTTCTAAGTAAACCACTGATATCAATACCGAATCAATATTCAGTGATTACCAAATCACCAGGCATTTCCGGGGGTTGTCAGAGGAGTTCAACTAACGAACAGGGACAGCAAATTAGACGAGTGCAAACAATAGCTTCGTGGGTGCAAAGCCATTTCTATCATAAATTGAACCATTTCGAATTCAAAGCGATTTTATCAAACCGTAAAATAAAATTTATTATCACAGGCATTTCCTTTTATGCCTCGGCTTTGATATTCAGCAGGACATGTGAGGGATGTCCACGTGTCCACAGACAAATGCTAGAGTTCACTTGGAGCTCAGAAAGTAATTATGGAACAATGTTACAGATTAGTTATCGCATTTATTAATATTCCCATTTGACTTAAATTACATTATGTAAATATATATATTTATATATAGATGTGTATATATCATTAGCATACAATTAGATTTACGTCTTTAGAGTTGCTCTGCCTGCTTTCCATTGCATTCCTAGATACACTTTGTTTGTATTTTCCCTACACGAATTTCTTCATAAAACCTGATGGCCAATGCACAATTAATAATTTCTAATATACTGATGCCGATTGCAAAAAAATTTCGTCTAATAAAATTAACTAGAATTCGTATCTCCGATCATTGAAATTAGAAAAGGCCATTCTTCCACTCCAGGATAAAGCGGGCTCGAGGGCAGGATATAGGGGGTTGGGTGAGGGGTGTGTGACTGATGATGAACTAAATGGAACCCAAATGTGTTAAGTCAATCAAAGCTGTGGACGGATATGCATTGTACAATACAATTAGACAATGAAATGGGCGAGCAATGAACTTAAATGCTGTGTAAGAAACAAATAAAGTCTTCTTTGTCTTTGTTGGTCTGTAAAAACTTTCTAAATCTCCTCATTATCTTCTCTTACCCGCGTTTGCTTTTGCTTCTGGGCCTTGAGTATCTTTCTTATGCTGTGTTCTTCTTTTTGTATTATTTCTATTTGGGTTTATTTTCGCTTTTCATCTTTAGTTTAGCTTGTTTGGTTTATACATTTGTCGAAAATCCGTAAAATCGCTCCAAAACATGTTTTTGTTGTTGTTGTTTTCACTGTGATCTATCTTTGTCGCTAATAAAGTTGTTTTCGGTTGTGTTTTGTATTTTTCTCTCTCTCTGACTGTCTGTCTGTATTTATTTATACTTTGATTTGGGGGTTTCTGAGCGATTGATTTTGTTGCACGTATGACAAGTATCTTTGGATTAGTGGGTTTCAGCCAAGCAAATCGTCCCATGTCATTATAATAATCTTCAAATAATCCACCTTTGTTCCCCTACAACAAAATCAAAGATCTCCAATGCTTCGATGCAAGTTTTCGTTTAAAATTAGCATAGTCGAAAATGGTTAAATGTTTAACTCTGAATGAAGAGAGACTATTTCGCAGGCGTAGCTCAGGGGGGAACTGTTAACTTTTGGTTTTACTTCTCTTGAGATCTTATACAGTTTCCAATATTTCTCCATTTTTCCGTATTTCGCAGAGGGCTTCAGCCCCCCACTAGACTACGCTTCTGACCCATCCCAAGCTAATCTCCTCGCGCCGCCCTCTCTTATCGGGGCGCTGCCAATGGCACACCAACTGATACACGTTTTTGGTTTTTTTCTTGCTATAATGACAAAACGGCGTGCCAAAAGCCCCCTGGCTTAGGCGACAGAAGTTGGCGGCTTCCCTCAGTTTACACAAACACCTCGAATCCGAAGACATGGCTATCTTTAGGGCAGCGCAGACGCCTAATCAAATGATAACCGGCGATATGGTTTAATCGTACAACACATGGTAAATCGTAGTTTCGGAACGTTGTAATCTGTTAATCAGTTTTTTTTTGTCTTTGATGTCTTATGCGAGTGCGTAAATAAACAGTGTTAAATTAGTTTCTTATTAACTGGCTTGGGTTCTAGCGAACTACAGCGCGTATGCCATGTATGTACAATGTCTATTTGGTATTTCGTATCGCAAGCTCCTAACTTATGTGCCTGCCTGACCTCAGACTAGAGTAATGATTGATTTAATGGGGTCTATGCTGTACCTAATGACAGGGTTCTATAAATTGTAATAAAATCCTACAATCTTTTTGCAATAATAAAACCTATGGCAGCCATATAACATGTTTCAATCAAGTTTAGCTAAATCGTTTACTGATTTTAAAGTTAAGAAAATCTTTGGGAATATGTTCTTAATTCTGAATAAGTATTAGCGATTAAAACTGGTTTCCCAACTGATACAGACGATCTGTTTGCATCTGGTGAACTGACCTTGTAGGTTATCATCTGTGTGGCTTTAAATTAAGAACTTTTTGGGGTGATACTCTACATAGCAGATAGTCGGACAAAACAGACATTTAATTCTGATTCTGGAAGCTAATACTGGTCATAATGTTCTTATTTAAGGGTTTCTGCTCCCGGTCAGGCAGGACTCCTTAGCTAGGCGTTCAAGGGTGATTATGTTGGATAAGTAAATTATCTTTGGACAAAAGGAAGAGTTCTGTGATATTTCGATGCGCACATACACGGATACACACACACGAGCAGGCCGCTCACTAATTCTAATATACATATGCTATACAGTGACTAGAATGCATTCATTAGCGATTTAGTTAATCTCGATTCTGTGGCCTCATCTGTTGTTTGGTTTTGTTTTGTTTCCTTTTTTTGTTTTTATGAAAAAATATGTTTGTTCTTTGTTCTTCTTCGCTTACAATCTACGTTTATCCATTGCTCTAAGTATGTTTGGTTTCCTTTTTGTTTTGTTTTCGGTTTGTAAAATATACATACATATACAATATACATATATAGATAGATCCTTATGTTCAGTTGTAGATATCCACATACATATGTGCTAGAAATGGTTTCCTCCACTGGGATAGATATACACATAGACTCCGTGCCGGAGCGCTGCTTGATCATAGCATTCGTAATTTACAGTTGAGTGAGGCCACTCGTTGAGGACTAAAATTATAGGAGAGCTACTGAGAAAACCAAGGAGATCGATCGGACTGGCAATGATATGGTAAAGAGTACAGATCCATAGTGTGTTAGTTAACTCGGCGAAATCAGGGTCCACGCGAGGGCCGTGTCTGAGAGAGGAACATAATTACAAATGAGTCTGAAGAGAGAACTGTGCGCGAGCCTCCGCCTCCGAGTCCCGCCTCCTCTATCGGTGCGAGTGCAGGTTGCCCTCCACCCACTTGTACAGCGACGTCTGCGAGCGGGCCACCCACTCCACATTTGAGGCCACACTGCTCAGGGTCATGTTCAGCACGGACATGCCGTGACCCCGCCCGAAGCGATGCACCAGTGACTTGAGCTAAGTAAAAGAGGAATACGGTTAGCATATTTCAAGGAGAGATCTCTGGATGCTTAGCTCACCTCATCGTAGTCGAACTTGGTGGCTCCGTACTGGGTTATAGCCGATATGACCTTGGCAAAGCTTATTGTGCCCGGCCCGAGGCGTTTCTCCAGCTCGAACCACTTGGCCTGCAGGAAGCGGCAGGCCATGGCTCCGCCGGTCGGCGTACCTGCGATGGCCTTGAGCACCTGCACCACCTCCTCGGTGGGCAGCATGGTCACGTGCGACAGCAGGCGGTTCTGCAGCCAGGCATCCTTGGTCCTGCCCAGAGCCCGAAGCAGCTGCATACGCTCCACAAAGGTCTCCGATGTCCGCTGGAGGGTGACGAAGCGCTCCCAGCAGTGCTGCCAGTAGATGTACTCGCCGGACAGGATTGAGCCGGTGTACACCACCTGTGCAGAGGTAAAAGAAGGAATTATTAATGATAAATCTATTAAGATATTGTAATATCAATCTTTACCTCTCTGAGATTGGGTGGAATGGCTGAGCCATTGTAGTACAGATACTGGTTTAGCATGTTCTTGGCCTTAGTAATGCTGTCGATGTCCTCCCACAGTACCGAGGCCAAAAGCACCTCGGGACGCATTAACCTAATCGTGATAAATAATTAAGTCTTGGGACTATCTTTAGGTTTAAGAATCCTCCTCACCTGGTGGCCACATCACCATCATCCGACCAGCCCACCTTCTCCATCACCGTGGAGATCTTCATCTTGATGAACTCGCTGAGCATCAGGAAGCACTCGGAGTACTTGAGGATGCGCCGCCACTTCTCCAGATGCCTCAAGGCCAGGGCCATGGGTCCGTAGTGCGTCTCGCTGGGCAGATACTGGATCATGTTCATGGTGATCTCGCAGGGCAGCAGATTGGCATGGCACAGGGTAAAGGCGTCCGAGAGCATGCCCAAGCGATCCTGGAGGGAAATCGTAATTATTTTTTCTTTAAGTCAATCCTTGGAGAGCTTACCTCGCTGGTGAAGCGTTTGGGATTAGTGGCCAGCTCCTCGATGAGACTCGCCCAGTTGTCGTCGTTGTACACCACTCTATAATAGCCGTTCTGGATGGCATTCACTTTAATCCATTTGACGTTCTCCGGCACATTGAAGGTTACTGCGGGGGGAAATCGGATTACCTAAGAGGAATCCTTAGCTAAAGATCTAGCCTGACTTACCATCCACATTCTGCATCCAAAGGGTCTCGCTGACGTTGTTGATATCCGTCACATATGTCACCGGAAAGATCCACTTCATGTGCGGCGCCGTCTTGTGCTTGCTTCCCTGCGTTGTGGGCGGCACCGTGATGGGCATGTCCGTGGCATTGACCGCCGTCTGGTTGTAGTTGTTACCATCGTAGGACTCATCATGGATGGCCAGAAAGTCGGCGGGGCGGAAGGGCCTCTGCGAGATGGAGATGCTGTTGCCCATTTTGGTGACGGTGAGAAGTGGAAAGCCCGGCTGGTGTGTCCACAGGGTCATCATGTCCTTGATGTTTTTCGAACCGTTGGCCTTCTTGGTGCAAATTGTCCATAGATCGGTTGGTTCTGCGGTCCTAAATCGATTCACCTTGAGGAACGAACCAAGGCAGCCCCTGAACCGATCCTCGCCAATGGCTGTGTGCAGCATGGAGAAGATGGCGGCCGTCTTTTGCACAAAGAACTCCTCGTTGTTGCCATCGTGACTGGTGCCGTTCATAATGCTGTCCCATCCCTGGATGGCGTCGATATCCAGCGCTGCTGTGGCCATCTTCAGCAGGTACATCTCCCTCAGGGGCCAGCTCTCCTGCAGCGGAGCCAGGGTATGGATGCCCAAGTACTGGATCAATCCCTCCCATAGCCACACATCCTTGAGCACCTTGCGGGAGGTGATACCTCCAAAGAACTGCCGCACCATCGCCTCAGCAATGCGAAGAGCACTGAACTGGTACTGCTCAGAGGTAATCGAGCTGGGATCCGTTAGGAACGAAGTCTTCAGGGTCACCAAACCCAGGGAGGAGATCATGTTGCGGTCCAGCGAAGGCAACGCCACAAAGTCCACCTTTGTCAGCGGGTAACTAATGTCCAGCCACGTCTGCAGATACTCCAGCACATCCCGCGATGTGTGCAGGATGAAGGTTGAGCGAATCAGTAGGTCTCGCGGAGCATAGAACGTGTACGAGGGAGCCCTCTTGATTGAGGAGCCCGTGGACTGGGACAGAGAGGTGAGATTCGAAGGCTTTCCATTCCCATTCAGATTTACGGGCCAAGCTGTCGTTGTCGTCGTTTGAACGGTAGTCAGGTTCTGGCGGGGCGTCAGGTTCACATTCAGCGAATGCGTCAGGGCAGTGATGTTCCGTACCGGAGGGTTCTTGCCCTTCAACTGGGTGTAGTTGTTCAACTGGGCGGACTTCTTGCCACCAGCTCCGGAGCCCGGTGGCGCTACTGTGGTAGGGATGTAGGCGGCCGACGGCTGCAGGGACTCGCGCTGGAAATCACTCACCACCCAGGCCACAGCATCGGCGGGCAGTGGAGGCGTTTCTATAAAATCATCGCGGAGCTGCCAGGAATAACATATTACATTTTATTTATGTTATATCGTTTTCCTTCTCAACTCACCAGTCCCGTGCCCATGTAGAAGCCCACATCCTCGGTGGTGTGCACTATGGAGTTGGACAGGCCGATGTGGAAGCGATCGCGGAACACAGAGATGCGGAAGGGCGCCCGCACGTGGGGCTCATCGAAGCAGGGAAAGGCTCGCCTCGCTCCATTCGGTCGGAAAACTGTGGCTGCCAATAATCTGGGAAAGAGTAAGATTAACGTATATATAACGTTTTGACGCACAAGTAGGGGGGGAGCCCTTACCTTTCCACACCGTTGGAGCTCTCATACTGGTCGACATAGAAGCCCTCGGGCTCCGGATTAAGCTTGGAGTACCAGCGCAGGTTGAGAGTGTAATTGGACTTCTTCTTCAGCTTCTCCTTCACCTCGATGTAGAGCTGCTGGCGTGGCGGAAACTCCAGCACCTTTACAATCTTGAGGGCGTATCCCTTGGGCCCCGGGGTCACTATGGCCTGCAACCGAAACGGCGATGCAATCAATGGACGCACTCGAGTCAGACGCTAATTGGCTTAATTTGCCGGCTCCCGAATCGAGAGGGCTTGCTGCTTACCTTCTCGGTGACGTTGAGGTCCTGGATGTGGAGCACAATGAAGTTGGTCTCCCTCTCCACGTGCAAGTCGATGGTGACTTGGCCTGGCCGACCGGAAATATGAAAGAGGAAGGCAGAAGTTACGAGAGTCAGACAATCGAATTATAATTCCATCAGTGATTGAGCTTGGGGCGCATAAAAAGGTGAATATTCGCAGGGATGCAGACAATTTCCATTAAATATAATGGTAAAATGTGTTCATTAGGAAATTTCTTGAATTTCATTTCCTTTAATTCCCTCTTTAAAGATATATTTTCATAGTAAAAAATGCTCATGACCCCACCTTTCACGTCCAGCGTTGTCAGGTTGGGATGGATGGTCACCATGTAGCGCAGGGGTCTCGCACTGGTGGGCAGCATCTTCTCCAGCCAGGGAAAGGGTTCCCCGTTGGTGGCAATCGGATTGAAGGGCTGGGTGTTGTTCTCTTCATCCGTATCGTAACCAGACACCGTTTTGGATCCGCAGGAGCAGTCTGCAAGGATAGTCAAGGTGCAAAATCAGTACCGGTTGCATTTCCGGATAATTCACTCCTCTTTCGCGGACTTTTCTCGTTCGGGGGGATTCGTAGCTAAGTTCGTTAAAGCAAATTGCATTATACACAATCAACAGAGAGATAGAGAAAGGGAGAGAGTTTCGGGAAAATCATCTAAGACGGGGTTGTGGAGGGCTTAGGATAAAGAAAAGCTAGCAGTAAATCGGTATAATAATTGGATTCTGTTCAAGTCATTAGCAAATCTATTGGGGTGAACGGAACTCAAACGGGGGAGATCACAAATAAAGATTCGTTCTTGCTGAATGACGCGATTGAGTCGATTCGAATGTCAGTGAATAAAGAAACTAACGATTATTATTCTCATAGGAGATCACCAAAGGAATAAGCTACCACATTAATGAAACTATAATTTACTAGGTAAAGACTGTAGCTTTATAAGTCGTAAGTAAATAATAATATATATTGATAGATAGGCTGAATCTGAGAGATGCCCCTATAGGTTTCAGTGTAATTTCCTTTTCTAAATCGTGTGTAACAACCATCTATATGAATATTGATATATTGCCTGTCGATGATTCATCTCATGATCTAGAAGTAATGATCGCTAAAACGGATTTTAAATATTTACAATCATAAAACTAGAAAAAAGCTAAGCTCCTCCCACTAAAAAGTATAAGAAAAACCAAGATCTAACATCTAGAGATAGAAAATACGGAAATAATAAGAGAGGGGAACAGGATAATGACATCAACATGCCGAAGGTTTATATAGAATGTCGTGGCTATTTACCAGTTTAGAAGTATTCGGGTTTGGCATAATTGTTACTCACATTTCAACCAATCAATCAAACAAGCATATTTAAGAGAAATATTTCATATTTTTTCAAAGATTCATATTCATATAATAGACATTTTGTGTACGAGAAGGGGAACGCAAAAGGAAACGTCAGTATGGGAAACGAAATCGGGTGAGGAACTCAAACAGATATATGGCTTATGGGTATATATATATATATTATGTATTGGATAGGCGTGGTAAGTAGGTAGAGAGCAGTAGCCGGTTGTACTTTGGTACTAAACTCAAAACTGCCTGGTTGAATCTAAGGAAGCAAAAGTTAAGGCTACATGCCGCCAAAGGTTGACTGGTAATTGAGCTCGCAGGGGGCGAAATTAACTTTCCATCAGACATGTGTGGGTCTGTCGGGGTACCCACACGTGGGGTTTGTTTGCTCTTCCCTTGGGTTAATGCAATTATCCCCCAATGCATTTAGTCCCATTAAGTATGCAACAGAAACTTCCAGCGGGCGAGAGTTTGCACTTTGCATAATTCCGCAATTTTGCAATTGAATATGCCCAGGAACTGCGGCCGATGCCGAGGCCTAAGGGGCCCGCAGTGCGGTGGTGACAGGACAGGTGATGTCAGCCTGTCAGCCAGGTGATGCAGAGCTGCATCTATTTCTAAGCGAACTGAAAAGGATGCCGCCGACCCCACTTAATACGGTTAAAAGCATACATATTAGCCGTGGCTGCCGAGGGTGGAGCCAAATGGATTGGCTGGGCAGATGGTTTATGGGCTGCTTTGAACGCCGTCGGTCAAGGAATTCAATTACCATTTATATGGATTTATGGGGCTCCAACTGTGGGCCTTCAGACATCAATATTATACTGGGTTACATTATTTATGTGTGTTCCTTGAGCTATAATTTTAATATACCGCAGTGAACGTATCTTCATTGATTTCTTTGACTATTCTGTAATCCTTCTTACTTTAGTTAATGGCACACAGTTATCATAATTACATAATTAAACTCGAAAGGTTTTTGAAATTATATTACCAGCCATTGTATTGGCAACAGAATCCCCTTTAAGCTGTCAAATTTGGTAGACCCTTTCGAGGGCACAAAGGAAACGACTACATACATATATCCTGGCACCCCCAATAAAAGCGTAATCAAGTAACAACAACAGAAGGGCTACCCCGACCGCCGTCGCTGGTTTTTGTTGTGGGTGGAAATGAAAAACGAACTGAGAGCGGGGTAGAGAGTATGCTTGAAAGAACTCGAAAAAAACTCGAAAAAATAATGGAAATAAACGGCGTGAGAGAGGTTCACGGGACACGGGCACGGGGCAAACCTACCGTTCTGCGGTCCGGCGTAGGCGATGATGATGGCCGTCAGCAGCAGCGAGCCGAGCACGATCCCGGCCACAAGTAGAGCCCGGCGCTGGGAGCAGACGGCCACTCCGGTGCGCGTCTGTCGGCCGCCGCTCGATTCGCCACCTGTCGAAGAAACGCAGAGGAGGGGAAAATGTAATTAAACTCTGAATAAAAGTGTTGGTGGGCTGTGTAAATATTTCATCTGGCGGGCTGCAATTGCATTGCCACTGCCCCGAAATGGGTGCAAAGGCTCAGAAAGGTAAAAGGAAAACACAAAATGTGTGTGTCTGTATATACAAAGAAATAAAGCTTTTCAAAGCTAATAGTTTTTAGTTATTTCTTAGATTTAGTTGAATATACAGGTTGTATAAATAAGTATGGATTAAGAATGTCAGATTACTGCTTATTTTACAAATATTTTTTTATAAGTACTTAAGTGTTTTAAGTCTCTGCGCATAACATCATAGGCTGATGTCGTGTTGAAATTCATTAAAAATAACCTAACATTGTAATCCGAATACATTTGTAAAATCCCAACTTATGTTACGTTTTAATTGACCCAAACCGAAGTACATTTATTGTAAATAGTATATGGCCCATATTATATCTTTATTTTAAAAATATATATAACTTTATACTGAACTATCAGCACAATTTACAGGTGTTATAACACTGGAAAGCTTCTCTTATTAATTATATGTTTAATTTATAATATGAACCTATATGCTTTGCTAGACATTTAAGCATTAAATATAGTATAGTAACCAATTTAAAAATATTTATCATTTCCACTTTAATGAAACTCACCGGAGAGAAAGGCACAGTCATCGAGGTCAGGATCATTTGTCATCTCGATGCGCTCGCGACGCCAAATCTTCGAGCCTCTCTGACCACCGCCGACGACCGAAATCTTAACGGGGCCGGTGTCCCTGTGTCTTCCGGCCAATACGTACGCTTGCTAACCCGTGGCCGTAAACGAAAGGTGGATCGAAATCCGAATCGCAACCGAAACTGAAGCGGACCGGTTGAACCGCTGCCCGCAATCACACACACACCGCAAATAATTGCCGGCCTATTTGCTCTGGAAGGGAAATCACAATCACTTTATGGCCAATCCAGGTCGAACCCTTCGCCAGAACCCCCAACTGCCACCTGCTTTCTCGGATTCTGGGACCGACCAGCCACGTGCTCTTCATACCTTATTCATGGCCAATGCCCGGGAATGGATATCTGTGCGCTCATGGATTTTTCCGTTGGCACCCTTTAACCAATAAATCGACTGCCAAAAAATGAAGAGCCTTTGACGAGTTGATTATCGGGTGGCCAAAAATATACATACATAATTTATGCAGACATGACCCCCCACCCCCACTCACTTCACCAAGGCTGGCACTTTCCTTTGGCTTTCCTTTTGCCGGCTTTGCATCTTTGTATGTATGTATATGGGGCCACCCCCCATCTGGTTTTCTGGGTTGGCTGAGCGCCAGACGCTGACGCCCTTCCGGTTTCGTCTAGTCAGGCTACGGCTGTCCGTACGCTTGTCCTTGCGTCCGCCACTCTGTCCGTTGGCCCCCGAAAGTCTGCACTTTCCGCATTCAAGCTCACTGTTTTCAATGTCGCATTGAATTAGTGAAAAGCGCTTTCAACGCCCAAAAATCAACCCCCCAAAATGTGTTTTCCTTTCTCTCTCTCTATCTCGAAATACACTTGTATCTCTGTCTCTCTTCGGGAAGCCGGCTTTTGTACGGAATTTGTATGTAATGCCTAATGTCCGCAGCTGTGTCTGCCTTTGAGGAGCTCTTGAAACTGAAGTTGGTTGCCTGAAGCATCATTCAGGCATAATTTGTGGTTAAGGTCTGCCTCTTGTCCAGCAATACGAATTTCGGAACTTAAAGG
>VNJV01002824.1:0-14826 GCA_008042635.1 Drosophila nikananu
ATTTTAATTTGATCAAAATCGGACAACTATATCATATAGCTGTCATAGGACCGATCAGAAAATTTTAATGAAAAAATCTAACTAAGCCAATTTTTCACATATTATCATAAAATTTGAGACATACCATTTGTTGTATTATTCCAGAATTTCGGTTTTAATTTTATTCAAATCGGACCACAATATCATATAGCAGCCATAGGAAAATATATATAAATTCATGAAATTCGTTTGCAACATTTTTCGCTCGCAACATTTCTCGTTCGCAACATTTTTCTTTCGCAACATTTACCTTATGTCAGTACCCGAGAAAACGAAAAAGTCAGAAGATTTTTCTTCTTCTTACTTACTGCAAGGGTATTTAAACTTCGGCATGCCGAATTTAGCTTCCTTTCTTGTTGATATATATAAATGAAATGGTATATAGTACTTATAGACGAATTTCAAATTGAAAATCAAGATGCTTTTCATATAAATATCTTTCCTTTAATTGAAATGGTGCGATTGCTAGGATTTACTTAGCTTTCCTTGGCTCAATATCATTTGTATTTCGTGATATCGTCTTTAAACTCTATCTTGTTTTAAACAACTTGTACCCCATATACATTCTCCCAGATTTTAAATTTATTTCCCTCCGAAATCCACAGTGATTCCATCCACTGAACCATTTCGCTTCGCCAAACCTCGCTCTTCTACAAACTTATTAGCATAATGAGTAGAAATATTGGCCGCACACCAAGGCAAGGCACTCGCTGTGCTCTGCTTTGGTTTATTTGACAACTTTTCCTAGTTCTTGCTCGGCTGCCCCTGTAATGCCCATTTGGCCTTATGTCCGTTCCATCTCCTTGGTCATTATGTTAATAAGCGAAAAGAAAAATGCTCTCCCCCTCTGCCGCTGGTGAAAGCAGTGCAAAGATGGAACTTGGGTACAATATCTCCTACACCGATGACCCCATAAAGTTTACTCTCGGAGAAAAATGTCGATTTGTTTTAATGCCACCCGGAAGGGAGGCAGGATGGGTGGCAGGATGGTGGGTTGACTGGGCTGCTGAGGGTCATCTACTCTGCAAAATTTCGCCTAAGGCAAACCGAAAAGGGTGTAATGGGTCCCGGAGATGACGAACAGCTTGGCCATACAAATGGACATAATTATTTTGAAGGCGGTGACTCCTTGAGGGTAGCATTGTAAACTAAGATTTTGAGATATTTTAAGGATTTTAGGAAAATTGGACTTTGAAGTTAAGGAAATTGTGGTTTTCGGGGGGATTCTGGTATTATAAGCCTTCTAATTTCGATTTTTTAAATACATAATGTATTTTATTATATAAATTAGTAATCTTACTTACTTATAAGTCTTTTAATTTCAATTTGTTATAAATTTTTCTTAGTGCAAAATGCCAAGAAATGTGGTAGGATCTAAAGCTTGTTATATATGGTATTTTTGACCCTATGATATCCTCTGATATTTCTGTCAGTTCTTTAGTCCCTAGCCCTAAGTTCTCAAACGTTCTCCCCGTTTTTTAAGCACTCTGAAATGAATGCTGGAAAAAACAGTAAGTAAAACGAAATGAATGTGAAAATTACGCCCACCCTAAGGCCATAATGACGGCGATTAAAATGCAGTGGGATGCGAAGGCCCTGGCTAAATGCAGCACTTGAAAAAATAAATAATAGTTGATGCTGGTTATAAGATAGTTTAATAAAGAATATATACATAAACATAAATATAATATATCTAAAGATAAGAAAAACATTTATATAGAATTAATCAAACCCCTTTCAAATTAAATTCCTCCCAAAATTTCTATTCAAATTGAAGTTGCTTTCCCCAATTAATTATTATTATTTCAGCTACCTCCTATATTTTCCTCTGCCAAATTTCCCCAGTGTAAGTTAGATGAGTTGCAGGATTAGGCGGTGACACAGTGTGGCATACATGAAAAGCTCAAAGCAGCAAAGGAAACAATTACAAATGCGAGCTTGCTTACCTGTGTGTGTATTCAAATCCAAGAGTGAGATATATTTTGTGTGTGTTTTGTTTTTTACCTTCTATTTTTTAAGGGGGAGACTAAGTGAGCGGTTCACAGATGTTTCAAGGATTTCTATTAAATTTTTTGTTCTGCTTTTTTTTCGTTGTTGTTGTTTATGCGATGTTGCGGCTGCTTTCCTTACATTTCCTTCTTTGGTTTTCCCAAAGCTGAAGAGTAAAATTGCTTCCGCCGCACTTAACGGTGCGCAGTGCTGCCTTGTTCCATGGTTTCTGTTCTTTTTTTCTGTATTTTTTATGTCTGCGACGTAGCCCCCCCGTGCAGCCCCTTCTTCATTTGATGCCAAACATTTCCGCAGCTCGTCGCATAATTTAATGCAAATACTCTTACCACGCCCCATTCGCCGGATTCGACAGAAAAGGTTTAGTGTTGGCAACAGTCGGTGGCTAAAAACAGTCAGAATATCTAAAAGATGTGGCTACAAAATTGATTAAGTTTAGGGGAGACTTAAGAAAGACTTCAAGGGGTCTTAAAAAAAATTATTAGGAGAAAATTAAAACCTCATAAATATTTAAAAAAAACGTTTTGAATATTACATTACCTGAGATATTTTATATTAGGCAAAAGTTTACCAAATGGTATATATTATATTATTAATTTATAAATAATATATATAAAATACTTATGAAAATTAATTTAATATATTTAAAATTTAATTTTAGCCTTAAATTAGCTGCCCTTTTCTTAGGTTTTCTTATTTTTCTCAGCTTGCCTTTGGCATCTCTGCGAGCGGCACTAAATATCGATTTTAATAGGGAAGCTGGATTTTGGTGCACCTCGTTGGGTGTTTGTCCTTGGGCTGACCTTTGCGTGCTGCATCCTGCATCCTTGGAGCTGCAGAAAGGTCCTTGGCGCCAGCCAGAGCTTAAATGCAGTCGAAAGAAATATATACTATTTATTAAGAAGTTCAAGAAGAAGTTCAAAGATAAAGCCAAAGGACCAAAATAAACTGCTAAATATATAAATTAAACCCCTTTTCTTTAAGTATGTATTTATTTATTTACTTAATTTTTTTAACTAGGATAACACGACATAAATCACAGAACCCTTTGAATCTAAAGGATTTGCCTGCGTCAATTTGGTTATTCCCGAATCTGCATGTGTGTAACTACAAAGTGATGTCCTGACTGCGGAATTAGGCGACAGGCAGTGAGCGAATGTCGGAATCGGGGATAAAATCGAATTCCAAATAAATATGCTAACAAAAAGAAAAGCGGAAAGGGATAAGTCCGATTCGTATAAAAAATAAAGAAACAAGGACAAACAAAGGGGCTTACAGCGGATATATTTGGCAACGCACGTGTCTCTATCCCTGAAGTCCCCCTGCCATCCCCAATTCCCCCACTTCGAGGGCCATCCTTATTCTCCTGTCCATCAAAATCCCGGTCCCGGGAATACACCACACACACACACACACCACACACAACTGAAAAGCAAACACTGTGGTTCACGCAATATAAATATTACCCACCGCGTGTTGAGACTCAACTCAGGAGAATCGAAATTGTAAAATACACACGCAGTCCAAATAACATGAACAGCCATTGGTATTGGGAATTGGAAGGACATAGATTTTTTAGGAAATTTCTAATCCTTTTATTTATTTTCGGTAGCAGGAGAAATAATTTAAACAAGTGTTATTTCTATTTAAAAGTTAGTAACTTCCCCTCAGTAAAAGGCAGATGAAGTTTAAATATTTGGATTACAATGCACCTACAGAAAAGCTCTAAAAAAATAATTTAAATTCATTAATTTACTAACACAACTATTTTAATTTATTACTATTATATATATTTTTTTGTTATTTATTATTTTTTTAATTTTTCCCCTTTAGAAAAACGACCCGAACAATGTAATGACTTCAAACGAAGTAAGTTAACTTCTAGCTTTAAGTAATTTTATAAAGAATGCATATGTAATTATACTTATAGAAAAATATTCACCTTTTTTTTAACGAATACTTAATATTTATATTTTATATTATTATTATTTTTCAGAAGGACATAAGCACTAACCACGTTCACATCGTAGATTGAATTATAAGGCCCATCATTACGGACGAGGCTATTGAATTTTGGCATTTTTATTTATTTTAAAAATGTTAAAAAAATACAAAACAATTTAAAATACACAAATTTTTAAGGATAATAAAATAAATAAATATCTTACTTAAATTTTTGCTTTCATTTGCACTAAAAACTACTTTAATAACAACTCACAGATAGCACCGCAATCCTTTCATTTCCCAGCTCTCTATGCCGCTGCATTCTTGGTGCTTAATGACTTTTCTACTTGCGGTTTCGTGGAAAATTTGGCTCAAAAATGTGACTACTTTCAAAGCCTTTTCAGAGGTGTGGAAAATAAAGGGGAGATGGCTTTTACCTGAAATTTGGTGGCTGTGGTTGCAAGTGAACAACAACAGAGCCATGGAAGCCGTAAATGTTTTAGTGGTTGCCGCGTTTAAGTCATTAGAGAAAATTCTTGGGCCCAGAGGCCAAAAGGGGTGAAAATTGTGGTAAGGGTAAGAGAGTAAAGAAAAGACACAAGACAAGACTTCTAAGCTGAAAGCTCAAAGGTGCGACAACTTGGCTTAATTTCACAGAACTGTCGGAATTTTAGCTTTAATCCAACATAACTTGCGTTTGAAACTATTAAAAAAATATATAAATATATGT
The DNA here is from genome assembly GCA_008042635.1 of Drosophila nikananu. NCBI lineage: Eukaryota > Metazoa > Arthropoda > Insecta > Diptera > Drosophilidae > Drosophila > Drosophila nikananu. The sequence goes on from VNJV01002824.1 coordinate 4,721, forward strand.
AAGTTTGAAATTATTTTGTAAACATTTTTGTGTGTTCTGATTAAAGCTAAGTTCTCCAATCAATTTGGCTTTAAATTGTATATAACAACTCACAGCTGAAAACTCAAAGAGAGTTTTAATAAGAAACAAACCCCCTGTGGCCACAGCTCTCTTGAGCTCTTTGACTCATTTAAACCTCAACTTCGTTCTCTTACGGCGCTCAAGAGACTTTTTCTGGTTAAAACTCAACTCAATGTTGGCTCAAAATAAATTTAGCAATAAACCTATTTGTTATTGAGTGAAATTTTAGCCACAATTAACATTAATTAGGAATTTAAATACCGAAATAGTTCAGTTTAGTTAGGAACTTTATTTATTTTTAAATTCGTTACCTTGGAGATATTAGATACTTTCCTTTGATACTTATAAATTTATCAATTAATTACTATTATTCTCTTTTTGTTTTAATTTTTTACAAATTGTTGATCAAACAATTGGCTGGGCATTGATCTATTAGCATTTTTAGACCCTTGACCATATGGCGTTGATACCTATTCTCGAGATCTGCACTGCCGACAAAGAAATACAAACAAATAATTAGGAAGTTGAGTTTTATGTGACCTCTCACCCCCAACCATTATACCATCTGGCATTGGATTTTTGGTAGTTTTGGCCAGACAGATCAGCTGGGCTCAAGGTCGCAGCCCTGCCTAATTGGTTCCTTCCATTAGCCTTTAATTTTTCGGGAACAACATCAGAGGGTATCATTTTTGCCGACCCAAGGCCATTCTGCATTAGAGATTATTTTGAGGTATGATATAGTTTACAAAGCAAAAGAAAACCAATATAATTATTTGTATACTTAATCATTAATTACGATAAAATTTAAATTTTAAATTACAGCCTTTTTACATGAAAACCTAAAAAGAATAATTTCAAATATATTTTACAAAGTAAATATTCAATATTTTAGTTCTCCCAACAAATTTATCTTAAATATATACACCATACTTTTTACTTTGTGTACCCGGTAGCATGGATTAGTCAAGCTTGAACTTTACGGGGAATAAATATAGTTTAATATACCAACTCTGTTAGTTTTCTAGGTTAATTTAAATTTTAATGCTATGTAGTGATGCCTAAAAATAGCTTTTTATCTTTAAAAGTAACCAAATTTAGGTACAAATTACAATTGTGACCGCACCAAATAAAGAAATGACTCGTTATTCTTGAAATACTTCAAAGCCAAGAGCTTGCAGCTCCTTAAAGAAGTTTCAGAGTACGAAATGATTTATTTTTGACAATTAAATTAAGATTTTATAATTAAGTTATATTATGATTTTGGTCATATGTCAGGCCTAGTTTCCATCCCTATATTACCCGATCATAGCGGGGCTCAATCCCTGCTACTCCGTCGGCGTCGATCTCCACTCGTTTGCCACCACATCAAGCTGTTGATCCACTCCCCCATCAGACAGTAAACGAATCCCAGGCCAACGATGGCGGCGCAGAAGAGGACACGCAAAGGCCAGGCCAGGGCGCCCAGAAAGGGATACACCCAGATGCCGGTCATCAGCCAGAGGAAGTGGATCCACACCAGGTAGGCAGCCATGAAGATTCCCAGGCCGGTAAAGGCCTTTCTCCGCCGCGGATAGCGGTGCCTTGTGAGGCCCAGTTCGAGGACAGCGTAGACCACCACGCACGAGTGCATCGTGTGATTCAGCCACATGGGATAGACGAGGTCCAGGATGGGCGGGTAAATCGAGTCCCGATCGATGGCATAGAGGGTCCAGAAGGTAACAGCCACCGTGAAGGCCAAAGGTACCACAAAGCTGGCCATAACGTAGTCCCTCAGCAGCCGCAGTACACGGAAGCGGAGCAGGTCATGGGCCAAAGCCAGGGTGTAATAGCCCAGGTGCAAGAGTCCGGCCAGGAAGGTCATGTACTTGAACTTGCCCCCGATCGGTGGCTCCAGGCGCAGCTCCACAGCCAGCTGCGGCAACTGGGCATAGCGGCAGTCGTAGTAGATGGCAAAGCCCAGATGCAGGGCAGCGGACAGGTGGAGCAGCAGGCTTCCGGTCCAGCAGCTCTGCTCCATTTCCGGGGGGATACTGCGAATGCCATCGATGGGACCAAGTGGGTCCAAGGGCCAGTCGGAACGGCGACTTTATTGATTGGTCACAGAGCTGTTTAGGATTAGTAATGGAAATTATGCGAGATCTTTAGCTTTGGTTATGGTTTAGGTTAGTACCATGAAGTGGGAATGGTATAGGGTGTTCTAGTAACAAGTTATATAAATTTACACTTCAAAAATATGTAAATTATAATAGTTTAATCTCTTAAATTCTAGGAAAAGACTCTACCCATCGGCCCTCTTTAAGTAATGAACCCAAAAGCAGATGAAGCCGTCGGAGGAGCTGAAAAAAAGGGGCCACAATGGCCAAGTGAAGACAACGAGCTGTGGCAGCCAGTTTTTCTAGCTTGACCCTTTTCGAAAATCAAAACAAACTAGAGTGGAATGAAGAAATCCACGCTAAACGTAAACAACGCAAGGGACGAGCCGCTTAAAAATGGGGAGTGGCTGGGAGGAAGGTTTTGCGAGCGGAGTTCGGGGTTCGCCAAGTGTGAGTAACTCCGGTAGTGGGCTCAGCAGAAACTCAGTCAAAAACAAAAACAAAAAACTTTAAACATTTAAAAGGAAAAAATCAAAACAACCCAACGAAACCAGTTTGGCCGGTTTCTTGCCTCTTCGCTTGCAATTTTTAAATCTTTAGCTGGGATTCATTGCTAGACCAAAAAATGTGCAGATCTTGGGGTATTGCTAAGTATCTAAGTATCTATGTGAGGTTTTAAAGCTCTTGAGATTAGTTAAAACAAGGAAATTATAATTAAATTAAATACCTTTAACTATTTATGACAAGTTTGTATACAAATCTTTTCAATTTCTAAGACCTACTGTCAATGTGACTTCCCCTCAGCATAAAACTCACACTAGGCGTAGATATACTTACAAATGTCACATAAATTCGTAAAGTTACACCCCAAATCAGCTTTAAATAATTTCAGATAAATTATACACAGATTTAATATATATATAGTCTTAAAATTTAAGGACATCTCATTTACCGGAAAAGGAATACGAAGCCATTATGCCACCCCTCATCCAGCTCTACAGGCGCCGCGACCTGCCTTTCCGCCCCCTCGATCCCTCGATCCATGCCGGTGACTTCAATGTGGACCAGGAGGAGGATCCCCGCCAGTGTGGCGTCCTGCGTAGCGCCAACTGTCGCCAGCATCGTGAACGTCTCCGTTCCAGCCGCCAATCGAACATCCTGCAGGGATTTTCCATCATAGCAGCAGTGCTCGTGGTGCTGCTCCTGCTGATCTTCCTGGGCATAGAGATGGACAGCGGGCAGATAGAAGTGGCGGAAAAGTCCAGCCTATGGGCTACCGCTCTTCAACTGGTGGGTCTCGAGGGGGAAGAGGAACAAGCAGAAGAAACAAAGGTGAGAATCCATTACAAAATGTAATAGTTAAGCTTTAAAATCATCTACTTTCAGGATATTCCTGAGGACAATTCCTGCAACCAGCAAAATCTAGACTTGGCTCAGATATTCCGTCTCATAAGCAGGCAGGTCCTCAATCAGGAGCATGCTTTGGCTCGCATGGAGCGGGCTTTGACGGGGAAAGGGCGGTTCCACTCGGTGGCCCTGCTAGGACCTTCGGGAGTGGGAAAAACCCTCACAGTTAACGCTTTGAGGCAGAATTTTCCCTGGCCCTCCAATGCCCACTCGTACTCCTGGAACACCGTCGTCTCCGACGAGGTGATGAAGTTCCGCCTGGTCAGGCAGTTCGCCGATGGGCTGTCCAACTGCGGAGTGAATCTGCTAATCATCGACAATCTGTCGACCTGTGATCACGGCCTGGTACCAATCTACAACCGGTTGATACGAGAACGCGAGGGCGAGCTGGACAGGAATCAAAGGGTCCTGGTCATCTACGTTTTTACCCTGGAAAAGGACATGTACTGGGAGCAGTTCGAGCTGCTGCAGCAACTCGCCGCGGACACGAGCATCGTGAATTATCGGTTCTTTGCCAGGGACGACCTCATGGACTGCCTGACCAACGTTGTTGAGGCGGAGGACAGGTATCTCAGCAAGGTGAAGGAGTCGCTGATCCTGGAGGAGGCCATGCAGAAAATCGGGGACGTGGGCTGCAAGGGCCTGCGGCTGCTGGTCCTGCAACACGGAGAACCTTGCGGCCGGAAGCCTGTCATTCCTTAACTTCTGATTATGGAAAATTTTAAATATCCAAGACGATAAATACCATTTTTATAAATTAAGTAAAGAATAGAGTCTGTGAAAATTAAAAGTCTGTAAAAACATTTTACTGCTAAATATCAAAGTTTTCACTACTTGAAATTATTCTATTGTTTACTTATTTATCCTAATAAATTTATGGTTTAAATTATTTGTAAGTTACTTAAAATATGAAGTTTACTATTTATATTACAAAAATTGCGTACACCCTATAGAGTATAGTTTTTTTATTACAACTCATTAAGTAGTTAAAAAATATGTATTCCAGCTATTTCGTTTATATGCTCTTCATCGCCAGGCACCTCGATTTAGCCATGTCCCAGCCTTAGCCAAAGGATAGTTCACGCAGTAAAACGTCCGTAAGTTTAAGGACCAAGGATACTTTGGTAATTGGCTCTGGCTTACGCTCAACGTTCTTTTAATTTATGCCGGAGTGGTCCATGGCCATTAACCACTCGGCGGGTGCACACACGGGTCCAGCGATAAAATCTCGCGGTCCCCGGCACTTCTTTACGATTATGACACGACGCTCCATATAGACTACATATATCCGTGCGTGTGGCAGCTAAAACTTAAGGGGTATACAGCCAGACCTCTGACCCCTGATCCCTCAGAGTGCAAACTGTTAAAAAAGAAAGACAACTAAAATGTACAGTCAAGTGTCATTATACAGACTTAAAAAGCTAAAAGTTTATAATATATATGTACAGAAAATATATTATATATAAATATTAATTTAATAATAGTACAAGTAATTAAATGCATTTAATTGTATAAACTTTCAAGTCTTGTAACTACACCATCACATTTTCTCTGGCTAATAAGTGACTATAATTGGCATAGCCTTGCTTTTCTCATATTAAAATCAATCAAAAGTGAGATGAAATACCATCACCTATCCATCCAAAAACCCCTTTGCCACCTCTTTTCCATGTCCAAGGATACTGTTCCCTCGAGTGGCGGCAATTAACCAAGAGGCGATTGCTTTATTACCTCGGGTTGAGGCTGCAAGCATTCCTTCTAGTGATGGTACCTTGGAGTCTCAGCCAATGAAACAGCCAAGCTCCTAATGAAAAGAGTACCAAACGTAACTAAACAGAATTGAGGAAAGTATATTTATTGGAAATTATTACAGGAATATAAAACAAAGAGTTAAAGGTTTATTAAAATATATTTAAATTTCTTTTTATTTATTTGTTAGCCTTATAATTTCAGTCAGAAGCATGCAAGGCAGTGATGCATCATTAAATTCTTTATAATTTTATAATAAAATATTGAGAAATATCCATTTGCAAACTGCAAGGGTGTAAAAACTTCGGCTTATTTCTTCTTTCTGGTTAATTTAATATTAAGCCACAATTATAGTTCAAATAACTTTGATCGTGCATATAGTTTTTATACTTTGAATGTGGGGCCTAAAAAATATACCAACAAAATCTGCTCTTGTCCCTTTTAGGTACAAAATTCGTACCCATCTTCCTGCCATCTCTGATCCTTTCCCTTTAAGGGGCAGAGTGCGAGATGGATGCTTTTGTTAGCTGCGCTTAGTAGTTTCGTGTTCATACATAAATTATGTTAATACCATCAAACGAGAGTAACTAGCCATAAAAACACCAAATAAAGCCCTCTACACAGCGAGCGGTTAGTGGACACCAGCCGACGCCAGGTGAGCCGACGACAGGTTGTCGCAGGATGAGGGCGTGCCAGGGAGGAGGAGGAGGAGTAGGAGGAGGCTGGAGGCAGGATGGGCAAACGCATCGCTTTATGGGGTCGTTAAAAGGTCCAGGAACATAAAACCCATGAAGGAAATTAAGTTCTGAGCGGCGGACAAAGTGAATTTCTGATCGACACTTCAAGCTGTAAACATTTTCCAGGACTTACAAAGTAGCCAGCCGGTATCTCAGGCCTGACAGCAGCAGACTTCTCCCTCCAGAGTTCTTCCTTAAAAATTTAAAAAATTATTTCAAGGCAAAATGAGGCAGAGAGAGAAAATTCTATATTTGAGGATTTAATAAAACTATCAATATCTTTAAAGAGACAATTGGGAAGCTATTATTTAAAATCCCCCTAAGACTTAAAACATATTAAAGCTCTTTGAAAAGAAATTACTTTCCTGCACTTTAATGGCTTTCCTTTCAGGACACTCGGCCCCAAACCCAGCTCAGCCGCTTGCCTTCTTTTTGTTTTGATTTTCTTTCCCTTTTTGTACTTATTTTGCTCAACTCTTCGGCTATACCTTCATCAATCATTTCTCGCGAAAGCAAACACTGTCAGGGCCTGGGTCCCGGGTCCCGGGTCCTGGATCCTGGATTCTATATCCTGGCTACCAATTCCCGTTTTCTTTGCCCGGGTCTCGGGTCGCGCCTGCAGTGGATTAGGCAACGACAACGACATCGGCGACAGTCGACGTCATCCTATCCCTTCCGGGTTAACAAATGAATTTCGCGCGTTTGCCCCTGGCGACTTGAAAAGATTTTCAGCGGACCGAAACTCAAGCGGATTCGAACGGGAATGATAAAAAATCCAGCAACAGCAACACAAAAATAAATAAAAAATAAAGTAAAGTAAGTAAAAGTAAAGATGCCGAACCGGAAATACCCAGTAATCAAAACGTTGCCTACTTTTCAGGTAATTAAAAAATAAGGTTTTTTAAACTAAATCCTCTGTCTAAATTTGTCTAAATACAAAATAAAATTTATACTTGAAGGGAATATATACAAATCTTCAATCTTTCATAGAAAATAATATTTTGTTAAGCAAACTTGATAGTTATTTAATTATACAAACATAAAAAGGACTTTCAAAACTGATACTTCCCTAAGCCCAATAAAAATGCTGTTTAATTTCTACTAAGAATCTCTTCAGCTTGAAACCAAAATAGAAATAAACCCATATACCCTCTCCAACTCTCAAATACAGGGTATTTCAAAGGGGGAAAAAAATTGTGAAATACTGCGGGCAAAGGGATAACCAATGACTTTTACCCCACGTGTGCTGTGCTCCACCCAATACCCGGCCCGTACTCAAGTTCATTTCAGTCGACGAACTGTGAAAAAGCAGCCAAGCACGAAAATAATAACAAATTCCTGCACAAAGCTATGTGAACTGAAGTAAAGTGAAATGTTTTTTTATGTAATGAGCGTAATAATCAGAGAAACATGCGAAAGGATCTCCCCACGATTTTGTTGATTGATTCTAGCGCCCAGGACTTGAGACCTTATTAAATCTGAACGAACGCCCCTCCAAAAATAAGGGAAAATCAAAGAAAATACGGGAAGAAAGAGAAAAGTTAACCAAGACAATGAAAAGGGGGTAGCCCGGACAGGATTCTAAACAATGATGGATGAGGGAGAAAGTACACAGATTTTGTTTTCATGCCATTTACCATTTATGTACTTGGCCGAAAATCTAGTAAAATGGATTAAATGTGTAGCCAAGAACTTTCTTGAATTTTCTTAATGCTTTAAGAAAACCAAATAAAAAGTTAAGTAAAGGTTAATCATCCCCTTCTCCCCCTCCTAAGCACTCTTGTGCTGCTGGGCCACCGATAAATAAGAATAATGTGTGGAGTTCGGCTAGGAAGCCTCCGTAATGACCATGAAAGCACAGTTTATGGTTAAATAAAGGCGCCGTTCTCCAGCTACAGTGCCAGACGTTCGCATAAAGCAAACGGAGATCGGGATCCACAGCGGGCGGCCCTCTGCCGGTTATGCAAAGTAATGCAAAATTGCGACGGCGGCCAGCGTCAGTAGCGATTCGAATGCAAGTGGGTACACTTATGCACGTCACAGGCACAGTGGGTGGGAAAAGTAGGGAATTTTCCATAAAAATATTACAAATAATTCGAGCTAATGTTCTTGATAAGAAGGTATACTGTTGCAGTTTAAAATAGAGTTCAAAGTGAAGTTGAGAGGTTGGTAAATAACTTTGATTAAAGTTCAGACTTAACTTTAATTTCAAATAATTATTTTTGACTGGCTAACTTCTTTAGGAAATTTTGGAAAAAATACATTTAAACTTTAGGAATGTAATACTGCCAGAAAATTCCCTACATTTTTGTTCTTTGGATTGTCTGTTGCCCACTGTGTTCCCTGTTTGCTTGGCTAAAAAGCACGGGTATGTGTGCTTTTTTTATTGGCCCAGCTTGATAACGCATATTTTTGGCTTATTTTGCAGCTTACTGCTGTGGCAGCAGCTTTGCCCAACTGGATGTGTGAGAGGTCCTTTGGCAGGCACACACCCTGCACGGGGAAAGAGAGTTCCAATTATACTCTAATAATAAAATTAAAAAAATAAACTAAAATATTACACAAGAATTTGAAACAAAAAACAGAGCAATACAAATTACTAAGCATGAATTATGCTAATTAACTGAATACTTCAGCGCTTGGAAGAACTAATATTATGCAGGGACTTACCTATATTAATTAAGGTAACTTAAAGATACACTTCCTTTAAGTTTCCTATATATTTTCCTATAGGGTATTCAATATTGCAGCTCACCCGCTGATTGACTCTTTGCACAATCATTTTTTGTCGCTGCGGTTGCCCTGGCTGCCCCGTCTTCTCGTCTGCCGATAATCACGCTATTGCCCCATCAGCCGGAAATGGGCGCGCCGCCATCTTGTGTCTGCGTTTCGGGGCAGGCGAGTGTGTGTATGTGTGAGTGTGTATGTGTGAGCCCGTCAAAATATGCGTGCAACTGGCATAAAGTGGCAGCCAGGCGGCCAGGCCATCTTTCGGGACGCGGGGCTGCCAATCTGCTGCCAAGTGCACAGCGAATATTGGATTTGCCAATCATAAACTGAAGCCAACTGCATAATCTATGCACCAATGCAGTGGCACACACACACACGCACAAATGGAGAGGATGAAAATTGGATTGAATAATTTTCAAAAATTGTTGGAGCTACAGAGGAGTAGGAAACGAATTTTCATTGGCAGGATAACTTTGCTGTATAGTCTCTTTAGAGTGAAGGTATTTATTTGGGTGCTGGAAATAAGTCCCAAAAAAAATGTTTGGAACAACCATTTTTGATGGAATTTGAGGGACATTTCGATTTCTGAGAAAATAATGGAATAGGTCCTTAAAAATAAAAAGTAGGTCCTCAAACCAGATCTGCTATAAAAAAAAACCCTCCACCGGATATTCAAAATACAACATTTCCTGCTGCAAATGCTCATTCTTGCCCATCTCCGGTGGCATTGAATGCCATTTTTCTGTCACTATTTTCCCTTTCGGTATGACAGTGCCTCCAAATAATAACAATAACCATTCCCCTCTGTATCTGCTTAACAGCCAATGCAGTTAAAAAACAAAAGCAAATGTTTTTACCAATTGCCAGGGCCATTGTCATGACTGTTATTATTTTCGCTGCTGCTTTCCACGAAATGTTTGGTTTTCTATCTAATTCTCTTTCGGAGGGTAATTTAATTCCAATAATAAGTGTAATTTTAGTCAAATTTTAGATGCATTTTAAGGGTATAACATTTTAAGCTTCAGCTAAAAAAATTAGTATCTAAAAATACTTTATATTAACCTTTTTTATTCCCTTTCATAGCTTTAATATTTAATTTCAAGGAACAATTATTTTCGTTCACTGATCAAGAAGGGTATCTCAGACTTCTGTCTAAAAGGCAGTGCTTTTCCTTGGCCTTTCTCTTTATGAGGACAGTTGTTAGTGGGGTTTTTTTTGGCGAGGACATTGCCAAAAACAATTCCCACTGAATTTTTACAGCAGAAATAATTTTTAATTTACATAAATGCCGGTCGCTATTCACCATGTAAATGGGTGCTGTCTGTGGGGT
>VNJV01002825.1:0-19726 GCA_008042635.1 Drosophila nikananu
CCACAAGCTAATGAATAGACACATGCAGGATGAAATGGACCTTGTCTTTGACAGCTAAAATTAAAGCTAAGATAGAACATATGTTCTTAATCATTGTTACATTATCATACTATTGTTATATTTATGTTAATAATTTTTTACAATACGTAAAAATTACTTGTACAAACATAATTGTAGCATGGTATCCACTACTACTATTTCCGTAGATCATCAAATTACGAATACCAATACAAACTACTAATAACCCGATGTATGTATATATTATGTCACTTTAGCTTTAAGTAATATTTAAGAAAATAAGATTAATAATGTATTTTATTTATTTTTATTATTAAAATTGGTTTTCAACAAAATGTTGTATATTTGTCCTATACATACCACAGAATTTCCTGTTTGGCACTATGTTATATATAGTTTTAACGTTAAAATATATATGCAGATCGTACATCACGTTTGATATCTGTCATTTTCACTTTTAGATTCTTTTACCAGCTGGCTATGCGTTTACGAATAGGTTTCTTTACTCAGATTTTATATAAATATTCTTAGCTGTGGCACCGAAAAGGCCAATTCCTGTTTATTTATTTTATTATTATCTAATTGCCCTTCTAATGTTTTGATACTGCCAGTTTGTAGGTAGAAGTGCTCTTATTTATTTTTTTTTTGTTTCACATATCAATCCATACATAATTTTGTTCCTCGCTTATTACTTCACCGGGAGCTGTGACTCTGCTTCTTTCTTCTATCATCGGCGAGGCATCATCAACGGCGTTCGTGTTCGGCTCCTTGGATAACTACTTTCTTAATGGAATTAAAGCCCCTTCATATTTCCTTAAGTCAACATAGTCCTTCAGTCGCCATGGTGAATTTTTTTTGCTTCAGTAACCATATTTAATAAAATAGCTATATAAAGAGAAAAATCGCCTAAATAGTATAAAAGTATAAAATCATTACTATTTAAGAAAAAAAAGTGTAATAAATGTTGTGGACATCTTAGGGCTCTAATCTAATCTAATCGTTGGTCTCAAAAGGACTTGGCCAACATGAAAGAGCTTGCGCGTACCGCGCAGGCGTCATTTCGGCAGCTTTTTTTTGGCGTATAAAGAGAGCGCCCTTGGTGAATGTCGATATATTCCGCGTATTCAACTAGTAGCCAACACATGGGACAGTGAGCTCTACCTCACATTGTTATACACACCGCCAAGCGATTTTGAAGCAGCTGCTGTCGAAAAAAAATCAATAATATTTGCACACTCCTACGTGGACGGTATAAATCAGTTTGAAATGCGCAATATGTTGGCCCGTTCGCAGAGTAAGTGGCAGGAAATGTGGGTAAAATGTGTTTTAGATGTTTAAGCAACCCATTTCCAGGTGCAACCTGGCTAGTTGGAGTGCTTCTGCTCCTCTCAAGTGGTTGCCAGGGGCAGTCGTACGGCTCGAAGGATATTTTGGCCGACATTATGCTGACGGATCTGCTGAATCGCATGGATAACGACATGCAGGTGGGCTACTATGATGTGGACAATGATGGAGTCAGAGCACCCAAGGATAACGCGGACCTGCGGGATCACGAGTTTCTGCAGCACAGCTCGCTGTGGGGCCATCAATTCATCTCCGGCGGACAGGGGGAAGGTCCGAACAGGTACCCCAACATCGTTAAGAACGATGCTGGTCTGCCGGCCTACTGCAATCCTCCCAATCCCTGCCCCGAGGGCTACGATGTGGAGACCCAGGGAGGCAGTTGCATCGCGGACTTTGAGAATACGGCCACCTTTAGTCGGGAGTTCCAGGCGGCCCAAGATTGCACCTGCGACAATGAGCATATGTTCGACTGCTCGGATCAAGACAGTGCCGATGCCGGATCGGACAAGGGTGACTTGAACTCGGCCGTAGAGCAGTACATCCTGCAGATGGGCCAGGAGAACAATCTGAACAACGTGAACAGTCTGGTGAAGAAGGCCGGCTACCCGGCAATGCCCGATCCGCGCATGGACGCTGCCGTCATGAATCCGTTCCTGCAGGGCGACCGGCTGCCCATCGCCGCCAAGAAGGGCAACCTGCTCTTCCACTAAGCTAGCTCAGAGTAAACTCTAGGCCACATATACGACCATTACCTACATCGTTTACCGCATGGGTGTCTACTGCTATTACTTATCATAGTTCGTTATTAATGTTGTCCAGCCACCCCACAGTCTAGCGATGTTTCTTACATCCCCCCAACAAATAAAGTTATTCATATTAACCCAGGGCTCTAAGCCAAACACAAATATCGGAGTTACTCTCCTGTTTTCACTTTCATTTTCATTTATTTTGTATCAAAAGTTCTACAAGATATAATTTTTTAAAAAAGAACTATCTTCGTCACGTGGAATATATGTTTATAAATAGGCCACCTCACTGCTGCACTTTCGAATCAGCTTCGCGTTGAGTATTTTGTGTCAGCATGCACTGGTCGTGTGTCCGGCTGGATGCACACGGGTATTGACTTATGGTAAACATAACCTAACAAGTGATATAGTATAGTACATAGTATGAATGTTGATGCCACCGTGGGCACGGACTCGGCCCACGCACATGCACACATCGGCACAGGCAGTGTGATTAGCTAAGCATAATGTTCGTTGTGTCGACAGGCTCCAGCAGTGTCCTGAATCTCTCTCGCGTCCCTATAAATATATACAACACAATCTCCTCCTGACTACAACTCTAGGTGTGGGCTTAGTCTTACGTTTAGGCAGTATATGGAAAGAGGCGGAATTCGTTAACAAAAATGTCTAGCTCTAGCTTAGCACTACGTCTAGGATGTGCCTTCTTCTTCGCAGAACAGGCGTCGCTCACAGGCGTCCCGTGTTGTTGCCCCCGCTAGTGTTCTGGCCCCACGACACCTGTGGATGTGGGTGCGGATTGCGGGTGGTCAGCCTTAGGGAGTTGCCGTCGCCGTCCTCGTCGATCACGTGCTCGTAGCCCTGATTGATGGTGCCGCCTCCGTTTGAGCCGTAAATTTGCTGCAATTCAGTATAAACAATTAATAAACAAATATAAAGCTTATGAAAACCCTCTTCATTAGTTTGATTAAATTGTTTTTGAATGGAGGATCAATGGCTAGACTTACCTCGGCAGGACCCCCATTCACATTGAACACATCCTTAATGCTGATGCCGGCATTCGAAACGCGTCCACTTCTCTGGTTTGGCGGTAGTCCTCCGTTATTGTTGATCTGTGGGAAATGCAGAAAGTGATGTAGTCTTGTTTTACTCTTCTTCCCTGCAAGTCCTGTTTTTACCGGCGCCCCAGTGGTAATTCCGTACTCGTTCTTCGCGCCCAGTGTCTGCATGGCGGACTTTCTTCTCTCCGCCATCACAGAATTCTTGCGCACCTCCAGCGCCCTTATGGTCTCCGCACGCATGGTAAGGCGCCGTGTGAGAATGGGCGTGGCCGGATTGTTCTCTGCATCCGCGGTGAGCTTCAGGAATCGCTTCTTGAAGGCCACGTCCAAGGTACCGATTTGGCGACGTGGCTGGCGAGCCTTTTCCAGATTTTGGATGGTCTTTCGCCGAGCTATGCGATCTGGCCCGGATCCCGAATCGTTGTCGTAGTCCCCATCGATGCCCTGTAGTCTCTGCAAGTTCTTTACGATCTCCACAGCATGCTAGAAGGATCAAGGAAGGGTATATTCCACTTTTGTCCACTTAAATCGATGACGGTACCGACCTTATCTATTAGTTGATCCTGTGTAAGGTCCTCGGATTTCTTTTTGCAGAAGTTCAGTTCTGTAGAGGCCAGGATGTGGGAGATGGTTCCGAAGCGATGGAACAGCATGGCCGTGAACTGAATGATCAAAATCAGGGCGAAGAAGAACACGAACACCAGACCAATGGGCTCCAGCTGCAGATACTCCTTGGATATGTGGACCTATGCGAAAATCGATTGGATTAGTGGGAGCCCGCGGGAATTCGAGGTCGGGTTAGTGACATTTGACGATTTGCTTTTGGGCTCGGATAATGGCTGATCTCAGCACCAATTGTCGGTGATTGTGGCATGTTGAGGTTGAGGTGTGATACCATTCGGGAGGTTGGTTATATGTCGGGTTTGTTTATATATTTATTGGGACACATTGATACTGTGTTGATGTTGGACCAATGAACATGCTTCCCATGACTCTGGGCAGTATTCAGAAGGGAAGATATATATTTATGGCTGGCAGTTAACCGTGTTCTTGGGGGCAACTGTTAGGACTGCTTAAATGTCAAGATGTTGTTCTGTTGTTTTTTACATGATGTTTTCATATGATAAAGCCTGAACCAATAGGATGGGGTTCAATAAACGGGTAACAGTAACAGTAACAGAGAACACAGGACATCATTAGCTGAGTTGGTGATGTGATATGTTGAACGGGTAGTAAACATTAAGAGTTTAGAGTGAAACAGAGAGGAGAGGCAGGAAGTTAGGACCCTTCCAGAGGTTTGGGGTAAAACAACAAACACTGAGGGCACAGTTGTACATAGTGGTAGTAAGTGGAACATCATAATTAGCTTGATTTATAAACCTCAGATGTCTCTTCGATATAGGTAATGTTCGTTTTGACGCCCAACGGCCAAACGATGTGCAATTTGTCCTTGTTCAGTTGCAACAAGAATACAATCAGCACGAACAAGGCGTTGGCCATGAAAAACGCAAACACCGACTTGTTCCGCAGCTCAATCAGATCGGAGGCAATGCGGGCCTTCGTGTCATGGTTCGGATCGTGGTTGCCAAAGAAAGAAATAAACCAAAAGTTGTGTTAGTTCGCTCGGCCAACTTGGCAATTACCTCCTGTGTGGACTCGTCGTAGGTGATGTTCGTCCGCACCCCGAACGGCCACTTCACGTGGATGTTGTCCTTGTTCAGCTGCAGCAGGAACACGATCAACACGAACAGCGCGTTGATCATGAAGAACGCGAACACCGATGAGTCGCGCAGCTCCTTCAAATCTTTTGCTATGCGGGCCTACAAGAGTGTTATCCGATTTCGCGGCGATTTGGGGTTAGGATTGGTTGTGGGTGATATCCCGAGAAAATAAACACAGTGAGTTCAGAGGCTGGCTTCGGTAGGCCGAAGGGATTGGAAGGAAGTAATCCTTCCGTTGGAAATGTAAGTTGGAAATAAAGTTAGAAATTCAATGCCTGATCTATTTTTAAAACTGGTATTTAACTCATTGTCTTAAAGTTCCATAACTTAAACTCGTTTTATGTCGTTAAGCTCACTTTTATGAAACATTAAACTCTAAAATAATACGAGAAATATTATTCCGGTTTTAGAACCTTGATATAAAGCCATTTTAAAATTTCCTTTCAGTTCTTTAAAATGTAGGTATTGAAGCTAAACAAATACGTTTGGTATTTCCCATCTATTGTTAAAGAGTAAATTCAATAAAGTGGGGAAACATTGGACACGGATGTTTTAAATATTGTAGTGAGTTCTTACCTATAAAAAGGAGTCCTCAGATGGACATTTTTATATATTTAATTTAACTAAACAAACTTAACGAACTTTCTGAAAACATAATTCGCATCTCACCTGCTCCACAGGATCATTGTCGATGGGATAGAGGTACTGGTCGATGAGGTCCTTCCAGAACTGGATCTCCGTGCTGGACAAGAAGTCCACCTCGCCCTTGCGCACATCCGGATCCTCGATCCAATACGGATTGGTGAGGAAGTCACGTTCCTGCTTCGGCTCCGCTGAGGTGTCCGAGTCCGAAACGTCCGTCTCGTCGCCCGACTTCTCCGCCACCGAAGTCAGTAAATGATGATCCTTTGAGCCACTTGAGGTGGTTCTCCGCCGTCCATGGCGCGAGGCATGATGCCCGTGGGGATCCACTGCACTCTCGATAGTGTCCATCCGATGCTTGATTGTGTCCAAAGACTCGGCGATGGTGGTCAGCTGCTGCTTCTCGTCGGAGGTTTTGCCGTGGGTGCAGAAAATGCAGCGGAATAGCCCGGCGAGTGAGAATTCCACAGAGCCCTCCTCGTCGCCATTGTCGCCAATTCCGCTCTGCAGGAAGCTGAGCATGCTCTTCTGCTTCACGCGCTTCTTCGCCTCCTCGGCGGCCTTCTTTTCCGCCTCCAGTTCCTTCTTTGTCTTCTTGGCCACCACCTCACGGGTGCCCCACGATACGACGTTCAGGTTGATGATCGAGTACAGGATGAGCAGCAGGTACATAGACGGGATTGACAGTAAGTAAATCAGGCCGCATGTTATGCACCAGAACTCTTGCGGATGCAAACATGCGGCTATGAAGAATGACCCCACCATTGATATCAGGAAAATGGCCGAGGGAGAGCCGATTCCGTCCTCGCCCAACTGCAGAGCCGTACCCACTATGACGGCCATCATAATCAGGGCGTAGGCCGTGGACAGGACTTGGGCCACGAACAGTTGGATGTTTGACTTGCAGGTGAAGCATATGAACATGAAGGCCAGGATGGGCACGATGTTGTAGTGAAAAGAAGTCCAATTGTCAATGCGGAAGGCAGCCACGAAGGCCCCCACCAACATGAGGAAGATGGTTCCCGGTCCCAGGATGGTACCGCCCATCAACATCATCTGGTAGAAGATGTACAGCAGGGAGATGTTGTCGTTTATCTTGATCGTACGCTTCGCATCTGCCAGGAGATCCATGATGTTGGCTATGGTCGAGGGCACCCATCTCCTCCGCTGATTGTAGAACTCGTTAAAGCCCTCGGGACAGTGGGTATATGCATCGCTGGCGGCCGAGTACTCCACGCGATAGCCCCTCTGGAGGAGCAGCGTGCAGAGCCAACGGTCCTCGCCCTGATCGTACTGCACGTAGTGACGCGCCTCATCCGATCGGGTGGTGTACTTCTTCATCACGTTGTCGTCCATTAGGGCCTTACCTCTGAACAAGGAGAAGCATCCGGGCGAACAGAGCACACAACCGATCATGTGCTCGGTGGCCTTCTGCAGCCAATGACCAATGGCGTACTCGAACAACTGGTACCACACCATGGGACCCGAGCCCACCGGATGAATGCGTCCGCAGGCGGCGCCCAGGTTCTTGTTCTTCTTCATCAGATCCACCAGAAGCGTCACCGCATTCGGCTTGAAGTCAATATCTCCATCCAGTGTCAGGAGGTAGGTGTTCTCCGCTATCGCGTCCTTGCGGTCGACCGAAATGGGCAGCTCCATGAGCCGATGACCCAGCAGGTAGTACATGTACATCACCTGCGACCAGCGCTTCCTGTGTCGAATGCGATCCTTGTCCTTCAAATGAGTGATGAACTTGGTCTTGCCGGGCAGGGTCCACACCAGACGTCCGCCATAGGGAGTGGGGTACTTCTTGGGCGGTCGCAGCCTGATCGTGGTCTGGTGGATCTCGGAAGCGGCCTCGTCCATGGTGGCTATCAGGAGCTTGACGAACCGATTGCACTGGATATCGTCATCGCTGTGGTCGGAAATTTCGAAGGCGTCGTCGAAGAAGATGTGAGCTGCAAATAGAAATGTTTGTCATTTACATTCAGCCGAATTCTGATGGGGTGCTCACTTTCAAACTCATAGTAGTCCGGATCAAGGACACGCAGATATTTCTGCGCCACACGACGAGCACACTGATCCTCGTCCATGCGCATGATGCTCTTCAAGAATTCAATCATCTCGTCCTTGGTCTCGTGCCACATGGTGGCGCAGGAGTAGATCCTAGTGATATTGTCAGAGGACTTAATGGAGGGCTTGTTGGGAGCAGAGGAGCGATCTGTATGCACTGAGATGGTCTCGTAGTATTCATCGCCCTTTTCCTTTTCGATCTCAGAAAGGTCCTGCAAGGGTATATTTCGGGCTCAGTACATTGGTTTTATACATAAAATCATTCTTACTCACCTCCGTTTTCACATCCGCCTGATCGTCCCGCCGCCTGTTGAGCGCCATCGACTGATCGATGAGCAGGGAGGAGTACATGGGCCTCACGAACAGCTTCTCGGTGGTGGCCAAACGCTCGCACTTGGGCGTCCAGATATGCAGGGCTATCCAGGTCTGACTCAGAAGCCACAGGATCCAGGCCCAGGCCATTTGCTCGGTCACAAAGTTGTTGAACCGGAAATTCGAGGGGCTCGTGAAGAACAGGTAGTCCGGAATGGTGTCGTGGAAGAAGCAGGGATCATCAATCCTGATGCCACAGGCGGCGATCAGGAACGAAACGGACAGGGGCACGGTTAGGCTCACTGGGAAGGCGTAACTGAATCCCTGGATGAGGATCTTGCAGGCAAATTTTCCGAAGATGTAGCACAAGTAGGAGCCAAAGATCTGCAGGAGCAGCACGTACACCACCGTGTTGTAGGAGGCGTCCACATCCACAGTGTCTATGTTGGCCGATTCCAAAGTATCGGGTAGAACCCCGCCCAGTCCCGCTGGCAGCTCGTAGACGATAATCTTGTGCGGTCCGAAGGCATCTCCGTACATGGAGAACAGGTTGCCGGGCTCCTCGCCCTGAGCCCAATAGATCAGCAGAGTGAGGGTGAAGAAGAGCAGGATCTTCCAGATCGAGAGGAATATGTGGCAGAAGTAGCGGGTGTACTTCATCTCCTCCTTGATGCGTCCCAGAGCTCGCACCAGACCCAGCGGAGACTGGGGGGACACGTAGTTCTCCCACCAGCCGCACGAGATCATCACACAGGCCACGGGGATGACCCAGAGCTCCCGGCGGTTCTCTAGCAGCGGCCAGATCACTAAGCCCGTAACCTGAGCCGCCACCGCCGCCAGATCTATGATCACCTTCACGAACCGCTTACCCTCCTTGGAGGTGCGCGACAGAAGGCCAAAGATGCCCGGGATCACGCACAGGCAATTGGTCAGCATGGCGCCCTGGATCGCATCGATCTGGGGTAGGACCACGAACATAAGTAGCGCCGTGCCCACGGCGCTCAGGCTCTCCATCAACCAGACGAACAGGAAGTGCCCCGTCTTCGGCACCTTAAAGGTCTTGAAGAAGCAGATTCGGGCGGACCGGATCAGGGCTCCGATCTCCGGCAGGGCGTAGGCTATCAGCAGAGCCCAGATCCAGGCCACGCGCTCCTCCTCCGGCAGCCGCACCACAAAGCTTTTGTCGCGACCCTGCTCGAAATAAAGGGAGTTAGAAATCTTGACAGATCTTTCTTCTCACTTATAACCCGTCTTACCAAGTCCTTATTGCAGTACTCCATCTTCTTATCCTTGCGCACTTGCGAGGTCATGAAGAGCATGGTGCCCTTTGCAATGACGCCACCGGTTAAAACTATGATAAAAGTAATCGCATAAGCGAAGATCTTGAGGATTTTGATGGTTAATTCTAGGCACTCCTGGTTCGCCGTCGATCCAGTCTCGATCTTTATGGGCGGATCTCTGAACACATCCCATCCTTTAGTTTCTTGTATGGTGCGTTGGCTAAAAAATTTAGAAATATTTATTGGGCGCTTGCAGTAATCCGATATAGATCAGCTCACAGCCCAGTGATCTCTGTGCCTATCGCAATGCTGTTCGCTCGACTAGATGATCTTGACTTCCGGCATTTCCGACTCCGCCCTGCACTGAATTGAAAGTGACTGTGAAGCAATCTCGGCCAAAGCGGGCTTAATTACAGCTGTCTTGGCTGAGACAGTTCGGTTCCGGCTGCCGTTCCGCGGTAGTTAGTTAGCCATCATCTAGCCAGCTAGCGATTTGCATATATTTTTGACGAGCTTTTTGGCCAAAGAGCTGGCGCTGGAACCAAGGGTGAGGGCGAGGGTGAGAGGGTATAGACCTACCTGCCACCGTAGATGTCGTGAGTCAGCGGCGAGCTCTCGTCGTCAGTGAAGTTATTTTCATCGCTGTCGCCGTGTTCACCGGCGGTCCCTGCTCCGGCTCCGGGCCCCGGCGGGGCCATTGGGCGATGCCGCATCGCAGACATCTCCCACGGTTGGTGCTAGCCCCCAATCTTGGAGCGGAATGCAAATGTTCGGCTGCAAACAGACGGTGGAGGGGTGAGAGTGTAATTGAGGCTGGTTCGGTGATGGTTCGATAAGCCGGTTTTAATGGACACGCAATTTATGGGCATTGAAACGAGCTCCCAAGGACAGGCGTCCTTTGACTCCTCCCTTGGGACCGGTTTGGGTTCATGTCGACCCTAGTTAAACCTTGAGAAGAGCTTTTCTTACACGTACAGAAACTGCATTTAAAATTCAAGAGCGGGCCCCACAGCCAGATTTTAACCGTTTTAACCACTGAAAACTTACTCATTAAAAATGCCCAATAATATTAATTAATATTAATTCATAAGAAGCGTATGTAGATCTTTTTTAACAAAGTGCAGTATATGAGTCACAATTTAAGCATCTCAGTTATTAAATTAGCATCTCTCGGACCATGTTTATTTCCATCAGCTTTTCACTTTCACTTGGGAAATTTTCAACTGGGTGTTAGCTTTGAAATTGCTGAAGCCAGGTAAGTCGCATGCGCAACTCGAGACTTGGCTTCGGGGCAGAGCACGGACACGCCTCAGTCGTTCCACATGTGGCACGGAACTGAAACCGATGTGGCGGCCGGGTCTTCTGCTTTATGGTAATTAAGTACGATTACTCGTTTGACTTGCAGTTGGAGCTGGCGCTGCAGTTGCAGTTACCAGCAGCCCTGCTCGTATTGTTCTGCCGATGAGGGCCTTGTGCCAGATTCCGGTCCGAGTGCAATATTTATGATTATGAAGCGAATTGAAGATGGTATTCCGATCGGGCTATGGTAGAAGTTATGGGATATTACAATAAATACATTTTTTAAGAAACTTTAAAGCGGAGGCTATGGATTCCTAATTGCATACAAAAAGAAGAGACTAGCAGTAATGATCCTCGTACTAAGCTTTATAAAAAATGTACTCAAATAAAAGAAATAGGCGATAGGTTTTAGGTTTTCTATATTGTCAATTAAACTGCACATAGCTAGTGACAAAAGCCAAGCAAAAAAGCCAAACCAACCCCATTGCAATCCTAAAAGTTCTCCATATCATAGAATATTTCGGACGAAGTTGACTTCACCCCAGCGTCCGTATCTTCAGTTGCCGCGGTCAGGGTTTCATCGCTTTTGGAGGCTTTAGTCCCGTACTTGGCAATTTCCTGCAGTCTGTAGAGCTTTTCCTGTAACCTCTTGGACAGACCCGCAGGTGCTTCTATACGCTTACAGATAATGGGCTGGAAACCTCCACTCTGTCGCTGCCTGCTGGTGCAAGCATCCGGATCTTCCGTCTTTTCTGGCACCTCGCTGGATTTTGAAATGATATCCAGCGACTTACTTTTCCGTGCCTTGCAGGACTCGCCCAATGCATTTCTTGCTCTCTGCGGTGTAAGAGAGGCGTACGGACGGAACCGACAGTCCCGGCTAAGCTGCAACACCAGACCAGATCTCTCGGTTTCGTAGTTATGGCGCAGAGCCTCCATGTGCCGAATGAGTTGCTTCTTCGCTGGCAGAAGATACCTCCGAGAAGTTACCTTTCGCAACCGCTTGGTGATCTCCACCTCGGACATGAAGCACTTGACAAGCCGTTTGATCAACGCATTGAACTGCTGATCACTAAGAGGCTGCGCATCGACCTCCACCAACCGGAATTGAGCGTTGGCCAACTGCTCCGGCTGGATGTGTCCCTTGGCCAACAGAGGCGGCAGTTGGACGCCCCGACTGCTACCCAATGCGAGGCTGCTGACCTGGGCCACATTAAAGGTTTCTTTCTGTGGGCTTTGGGTCATCGTTAAGGGACCCACGGCCTTCTGCATGGTGTCTATGACGGGCTCTGACGGAAATTTGTTGACAATAAAACAAAACAGGAATTTTGAAACCTTTTCTGGTGTGGTTAGAGTGTTACATTACACTGATACAGTATGGAAATGGAAATGAAGGGCATTCCAATGCCATCTGGAATTTAAAATGGTATATCTAGTTAGTTTCTAAAACAAGCCAATTCTGAACAAGCTGTCAACATTTGAAATAAGTTCTGCCAAAAATCAGTAACGAAAAGTAAGAGAAAGCGTGGATCAGGGGAAAAGAATATTAAGTCTAGTGAAAGCTCTCATATTTGCATCCAACCAGGCAGCTGGGTCACAGCTGACACATCCAAAGGATGCTGTGGGTTGAATACGGCTCCCTTGTGGAGGATTCTGCGCACAAGGCGGTCAACGTGGCATAGGATGAACCACCCCAAAATGGACAGCGACTCCCACACATTCCCCCTTCCCCAGAAAGCGACGCACAATTTTAGAGCTTAATGGAGGGTAAGGGTGGCTTTTAAGCACACATTTTCAGAGGAGTGGCAGGATGCTTTCGGGGCGGCCTGCCCTTGAAGTGGGCCTGTTTCGGGCTTTATGGGGCAGGAACGAACGTGACGTTTCAACCAGACCGTGTGGCCTAAAGGATAAGGCGTCGGACTTCGAATCCGAAGATTGCAGGTTCGAGTCCTGTCACGGTCGTTCCTACTTGCATTCATGCATTTCTTTTTTGCTCTGAAAGTTTCACTCTTTTTTGCTGCTTATTTATGCCTGATTATGTCGTTAAAATTGATTTAATAACCACTTTAGCATATATTATCTTCTCGTTAAGTCATCTACTCTCTTGTTTCTCAAGCCCCCAATGGAAACCAGTTTGGTCTTCGCCTCTTTGGCAACTCAAAATGCGAAATCAATTTGATATGGGAAATACATGCAATTGAGCAAGACGGCACAAGGCGATTAACTTGGCCACTGCCATTGATTGTCCCACAGAAATCTTGACTTCCCGCGGCTCTTAAATGTCAAATGTCCACTAGAATGGTTCTCAAACACCAGTTGAACTTGGGCTACTGCTAAATGCGTCTTAATATTTGTGTTAAAATCTTCAACTTTCAGTTGCTTGGCGAGAAATTTAGAAAACAAATACAGTAGCTTTTAAACGCTGAATTTGCTTGAAATTAATTTATTTAAAATCCCTATATTTATCTGTTTTGAACTTGCACTTGTTTGGTTTATCAAGACTTATGTATCGGGCTTTGACGATTAATTGGTACATTAAACTGGAACCACTTAGTTACAAATTCACAAAAAAACTGAATATAATGTCAGATTAACTTATTTTTAACTTTAGTCCCTAAACATTTACAATGTTTAAGAAGTTTAGAAGAAAGTTTGTAGTTTAGTTAACTTAAGTTTGAAAAGAAAATACTACCCAGAAGGAAAATAGTTTCAGACGAGCATATACTTTAGAGGAGTTCGATATAAAAGCACGAAAATGCAAGGTCTGAACTCTAGAGTCTACTAGGTTTCGAAAGAACTTTGTAAGTCCCCGGTCAGTTGAACTCGGTTAACCCCAGCCAGCCTCAACATTGGAGTACTTTTACCCACACAAAGAACGTGTTCGCCATACCAAATATGACCTAAGTGGAAGAAAATTCGAGTCTTTGAAAAAAAGACACAAAACAAATTAAGCATTCATATCGACGCGTTCAATCAACGCCGAGGGGCCAGAAAGATCGAGCCCGAAAAGGATTAAGACTCTGCAATTGACTCGACGGAGAAACTAGCATATTCTTATTTATATTCTACTATAGATCTCCGATAGCCAACCGGTTGGACAGGAAGGCAAACTGGAGCGGGCGGGCTGGAGGCCTCGCTGGAGCGGCATGTGGACCCAGGCTCTTTCGTGCTGCCCACAAACAGACAATGGGGCACAAAGCTGCAGGCGTTGGGCGATTTAATAATTTTTGTCTGTTGTAATAATCACATTAGCGCCTGGCGAGGGAAACGGAGGCAGAAGGCGGAATACAGCCGAAGTGAACGGCTCCGTCCCAATGAGCACAATGGACAAAAACTCTGCACATACCAAAAGATACATGGCCAAAAAATATTTAGTGAGCTTTTTGTGAAAGTTGGAAATTTTCAGTTTAGTCGCAAAGGAACAATCGTAGACATATTATGTTTCAAGCCGGCTTGCTTAAAACCAAGCAATTAACGAATGATTTTATTTCAAAAAACCTCAAGCTCTTGCCAGTTTTTCTACTCTGTTCAGATTTCTCCGGTAGATAATGGAGGTCTTCTAAGAAAAATTAGTTGATTCAACAATTCAACTTTAACAGAAAAAACTATTGATATCAGTAAAATTTAACAAAACCATATTGGAGAGATATACTATAGTAGCGTCTACAAAATAAACTAAATTCGACTTATCTGTGAAACACTATTATTGCAAGAAACGGTTTATTTTTCTTTCTCTGTATTTATAAACATATGTATCCAACTGATTGTTTGGGTTTAGGGGCTAAGACAGCGCCGCCAAAGAAGGCAAACAATTAAAACCTGCGCTCCACCGACCGCCAGCCAGAAAGACAGGCAGGAAAAAAAGTGAAAGTCAGATACTTGTAAAATAAATGTTATAGAAATAAGCGAACACAATCTATGCGATGCCGATACAGATACAGATACAAGTTGGGGCTGCAGCAGTTGTTGCTGCTTGGACTGGCACATAAATTGATTGCTACACTTAACTTGAGCCAACTAGTCAAAACGGGAACGCGGCAATCGAACCGGCCACGCCGACCAGCTGCCGACTGAACGTTGGATTGCCGATTGCCGGACAACCAGTTTTCGGTGGACTACAGGAAAACCAATCGAACTGTGGCCAAGAAATATGCGCGGATTGGATTAAAGTCGCAGGCATTAAGTGAAAAATTGCCAGCGAACCAAGCCGGAACGAGTTGCGAGTAGTACAATGGTGACATGGCCGAGATGGGGCAAGTTTTGGCTTGGCGGTCCAGGGGGAACTCGCAGACGCGGATGCGGACATCCATGGGTGTGGGTTCAATGTGCATTGGTCAGCTCACTGGGATTGGCCATTTAAGCGCTTGATTTATGCTTGCCACAGCGGAGAGCTACAATTGCTTGAAGGTTGCCTGCAATCCGATTGCAGGAATACCAGTATCATTTCGAGTGGCGTGATTCATGTCCATCGATCTACGGTAATACATATGTAGACTGCGCCCAACTCTTAGTTTGTTAAGTTATTCAGCTTGGCAGAGCTTGCATCATCCATCCAAATTGTTCATACATTTCTAACTGTGACATATCACGTCTTGATATAAAACCCAAAATGCAATTAACATGAAACCGATAATTTAGACGGATAATTTATATGGATATGCAGTGAAAGGGAAAATATTTCTACCACACAAAACCTACTTCGCTTAGCATGGTGTTGTTTGATAATTAATTAGAATAATCAAAACAATTAATGAAAGATAACAGAACAAAACCCATAGAAACAAAAAATAATATTTTTAATTTTGACCCAAATAACGTAAAGAACCTTGTACAGATTTATTATTTACATATGAATCCCTCACTTGTCAGCGCCAAACAATAACCTCATTTAGCTTCCTTTTGAAATCTAAAGAGGCTCCTTAGCTCCATGCCAACTCATTTTTTTTAAGTTCTTCCACCTTTTTATTTAATTTTGGTTTGGCTGTGAACCGTTTTACCGTTGTGTGGTTGTGCCTGCAAATATACATACATATATAAACCTTTTTGGGCCAAAAGTGCAACCAAATTCAGTGACTCACAAAATCTTTTGTAAATTGGCGAGGAACCCAATTAAAAAGCATTCAATTGCAAAAAGTTTGATTATTTTTGAGTGCAGTTGAATAACAGTGTTACAAGAGATAACCATTAATAGTTAAAATTGAATTAAAGCACTTTGATAATTCGAAATGAGTCACAGTCAAGCTTAATGTTTGGTTTTTACGTAATGGGTGAGTTGAATCGGAACTGACACTTTATTTTGTGTGTTTTTCCGCTTCTTCTTTGGCCTGAGATCTGAGAATGATTTGTCTTTTGTTGGGGTTTTAATTTGGGCTTTCATTGATGACTGTATACCGGTTACCGAAGGACTCATCCAACCACCGATGAGTTGTCATATTTAACGACTTAACATACATAGTTACTGAAAGCAATGAAGCAGGTTTCTTCAAGTTATAAAGGAGCTAAGGAAACTACTCTTATACATATATACAAGTATATATATTAAGAACTGACATTCAACTGGTATTGTATTGCATTTACGTTAATTTTATGCCTCAAACAACAGTTAGGAGGTACTTGCTATATAGAGAGAAAATAAATAAATACTGACTATTTGCAGAGGTTTGTTGTTTGGCTGGCAGCCACTCAAAATTGTGAGCAAAATTTAAATGAGCGGAGCGAACAGCTGAAGAATCGAAGAGAAGCGAGGCCTCGAGACAGAGGGGTTTGGTTAAACAGCTCGGACTGAGGCTGAATCTCGCCGTGGAGGCGTCTGAGCGAATCTGATTGAAAATGCCAAGCGGATGACTGGATGGATCGGGCAAAATGAAGATGATACAGGTGAAAATCTTCACTAGGTGACATTTGTTTTGGGAATGGTTCCCCGTGAAAGCTCCCCTAAAAAAAACCGAACTCAACGCGTGCTAAATGCCAAGAAAATCTTGGCTCGCGGGCTGACTTGCCTTGGGTCGCTAATTTAATTTTATAATTTATAGAACAAGTTGCTTGGTTTTTGGGTGTGTTGATATATTTCGGCGAACGGGTTTGTGCTCCGCAAACAACGCAAATTGTTTCCAGCTCCGAAATGCTAAATAGCCAGATCCGCTGCAGCTTATTCAGGGTAGTATTATGGTATAGTAAAAGCAAAAGTGTTGCCAACGAGCCAACCGAAAACCCGTTAGCAGCAGAAGTGACTCAAAAGAAAAGCAAGAAGCTGCTGCTGCTGCTGCCAACGAAATAGAAAGAGATCCGTCGTAACTTTCACATGCAGATGTATGGCAAGAAAATTGTACCGTTCGTTAGAGCTGACGATCGGATGACGGCGATGAAATGGCACAAAAGAAAAGGCCAACCAATCGACGCGATTGTCTCTCACAGATAGCGAGAGTGACAGAGTTGGCCAGGTAAATGTTGCTCCGGTTAAGCTGGCTATAAAAAGAACAGAGGAATTCCGAACCGAGGAGACACTTTTCACTGCCTTTGCACGGGCACGGCTTTTGGCCAGTTATTCTGCATAATTTGGCCAGCTGAAAGCTTCTCTCTCCTTTTCTTATTTTCGCCTGCGTGGCCCACTGATTTTCAAATTAAACTTCGTGCGAGTATTTCGTATTTGATTTCTTTTCATTAATTTTTTCTCTTTTGCTGGCTGGTGTTGGTGGTAATATGGTTGTTGCTGCACTAAACTTTTGGCTGCACACACTGGCACTCGCTTACACACACAGACACACTCACTCGCACACGCATGCGCGCACGTACCGTTTTGTAAGACGTTTCTCTCTCCTACTCGTTTTCTTTCGCTGCTGTCCGCGGTAGCTCTTTTCGAGTTCGTTGTCTTCGCCAAACTGAATTGAAGTCTTTCGTTTTTGCCCATTGGAAGTGGCCCGCTGCCAGCTCCGGCGCGACTGCGCTGTCGCTGGAAGTGAATTTTTATGAGAGCAAAAGCTTGTTTTTGTTGTTTATATTTTTTACTTGGGCCGCTGCTGCCTGTTTCTTACTTGTTTTTGAAGTGGTGAGTGGTAACGGTTAACAAAGCTGGTAGCGGGTCCTCATAAAATTGCGCATTGGCTAATGCAATAATGTTTAACAACCTGGGAGTCCTAATTTAGTAAAAGTTTATAACGAAAAAGTTTTCTTTTACTAATAATAAAAAATTCAAAAAAGATATATTTATGTATCTATTTCATAAAGTTCGAATTCAATAACTGTGAAAGATAATTAAGTTTTCTACACTATTTGTCAATTAGATATCCCCTTTTCCTCCTGTTAATTCACTCCTTTACACGCTGCATATGTTGTGGACTCTTATTTGCATGCTTTTATTTCTTTTGTTTTTGCGACAGCTTTGGTCGAGGTCGTCTGGTTTTTTGCTGTTTTTTTTTCTCTTCAGCTGCTTTCTGTTGCTGTCTTTGGGTGCTGCTCCAATATTTTGATGGCAGAGCGGGAGAGCCTGAAGAGCGGAAGAAAAAGAGCACTGCAACTGGAAAGGTAAGAGTAATTTGCATTGGCACCCACTTGCTTAAGAATCTGAAAAGTAAAAATATATAAGACCATGATGGAACATTTACTTAATAAAATTTAAAAACCTTTTCTGTTTTATTTTTTATTAGGCTATTGGATCTGCATTCAGAATTTAAAAAGTTAAAAGAAAAAATATCAGTATCAAAATAGTTGAGAAGAAATAAACTGGTACGATTCTTCTGCTTATGTGAGCTAGTGCCAGGTTAGCCATAAAAAAGTCGCCTTTTAAATACGATAAACATTTGATAAGTATGCTATTTATTTAAATTTAGCTTTATCTAATTTTTTCATAACCATTTCGAATATACATAGTTTTCAAGTCAAAAATTAAACGTGCAGAAAATGCGTTTAAATAATTTTTTTAAGTTTAACATATTAAATATTAAATTTAACTTTAATCACAAAATAAATAAAACATTTTCCAAGTCGTAATACATAAAAAAAAATGTATATGTGTTGAGGTATACATATGTATTTATGTCGTTTATAAACTAATTTTTTAGTCTCTATTTTTAAGATTTTACATATGAATTAGAATTATTAAAAATAAGGGATTCACTTTTTTAAAGAAATATTAAAAGCGAATTAGTCGATTAATCGATTATTGTATTTATCATACCGTAGTAAAAATATTACTCTCGCATATGTCATGTTCACTAAAATCCAAGTTGCAGTTATTAATTAGGCCGTTAGTCTTTAATAATACACTAATTCAACAAAAATTTTAATATTTTGACCAACTCAAAATACATTTTACAACGGCACGCGGCGCCTGTCACAGTTTTTAGTATTTTACATCTGCGGCATCATTTAGCACTTTTCATCGAGCCGTAATGACTTCTTTCAGTGTTCCCCGATCAGGGGTTTTCCCCCTAGATTTAGGGGTTTTTTGGCGTCCTAGGGGGAATTTTAGTGGTTAAGAATTTTTAGGGGGAAAGTTTAGGGGGTTTTGAAATCCAAAATTATTAAAAAAATTTAAAGGAAATACACTAAAATTAAAATATTGACTAAAATATGACAAAAATTGCCAGAAAATAAATCTTCTAAATATAGCTTAGTATCCACTTCCAAATTTTGTCACGCAGCGCAAAAATGTTTATTCTTTTGAAGTGTGACCGCTTATTCTATTCATTGTTCGTCATTTATTGAGCGGCAATGATGCGGTCATACTTTGTTGACAACCGGCAATATTTGAAACAACCCACACGTTCGTCTTTTTATGATTTGTTTTAGATTAATAATGGTCCCTAAGCTATTGGCTAGCGTTCTGGTGGCTGCGCCTGCCTTGGACAACTCCTAGACCATGTCCAAGGAACTCGGATAATTGTATATGGGCTCTTTTAGGCTAGGGTGTGATCCGTTCAGGGAGAAACATGATGGCACCAGTGGCCATACCCATGGAGGAGAAGCTGGATTTCCTGTGCCATTTGCATAACGAGATTCAAAGGTGGCTCATTTTCCCTTCGATGGTCCTGCATCCTTATTTTTAACTATACTCTTAGTCCCAGGTCTTTTAATGCAAATTAATATAATTTGCCAATACCCAAAATATTGTATTTGCCTCTATAAAATCAATTAGGACTGTTTTCGTTCTTTTAATTCGACTTTTCCACTCATTTTTGTTCATGGCGGGATCCATAGTTTGAAATATGTGAAGGGCAGAGCGAGAGGCAAACATT
>VNJV01002830.1:0-42935 GCA_008042635.1 Drosophila nikananu
TCTTTACGGGCGAGATCGCTGACTGCCAGAGCAGCTCCGAATCGGAAACAGAAAACACCGATGACGATTCCGACGGCGAGGAGGAAGAAGAATCCTCCAACGGCACCGACAAGTGAACCAACAATTTCTAAACACGTTTACACCTTTTACATTTTTCACAATTGTTTCTCACACAGAAGAACCTCACCATCAATTGGTCTGTCCTTACAAGATATACAAAGCTGCCAAATAAACATTTCATTTTACGTATTCCAAATTGTTTTTTAATGTCGAAACTTGAGGATTAGTTTTCGAGGGTTCCCACAACATACATATCTATCAAAATTTGATGATCTGAAAATCACAAAGAGCTTGCTACAACACCAATCGAAAATTTTCAGGTATTTATAGGGTCCAGGTTTGAACAAAGTGTGCCATGTCGTTTGTGCTAGTTGATTTTGTTAACCTCAGCCTCATTGCCACATTCTCACTCCGAGAGTCAGTCGTAAAAATAACAAATAACAAGAAATTTAAACGTGAACATTTCATTTAATTTCGCATAGGGCAGCCACAAAATGGAATCTACTTTCGCAAGTTTCGAGGAGAAGATGAAATCTATAACCTCATATATAAAACCGGAGGATAATGTAAATACAACTGTTATCCTCGGCAATTTAGGTCTAAAAATTTAAGCCTCTGCAGGACTCCAATTTCACCGCCGAGGAGAGAAAGACGATTACAGACCTGAAGCAACTCTACCTAGAGACTCTTAAGTTGGATGTTACTATGCAGCGTGACATATACAAGATGGAGAAGCATTACGAGGAACGCCACAATGCCATCTACGAGAAGCGCAAGAAGATCCTAGAGTGAGTCGCACGCATTTTACACATTTCTAACACCAAGCTGAATCTGAATTTCTAAGTGCATTTCGTAAACAAAACCACGGCGATTCAAATGAAAACGTCAAAAATTTTTGGCTTAACGTTCTTAAAGTCGCCTGCACAGAGTTGATAACCAAGGATGACGAAGAGATTTTGACAGTAAGTTTTACCAGTTCTAAAATGTATTCGAAATCAGAAATATTTGCAGCTAAAAGAAATATTTATCTGACCAACAGTTTTTGTCCGACGTGCGATCCAAACTTTATGTGGAAGACATTGTCAAGTTCGACCTAGACTTCCATTTCGATAAGAACGAATATTTCAGTAATAAAGTTCTGAAAAAGACCTATTTTTTCAACTGTCTGCCGGACCCGAAAGAACCGCTATTGTTTGATGGCGCAGAGATTTTCAAGTGCGAGGGCTGCACCATCGATTGGAAGACACCAAAGAGCCGTGGTAAGATAAGTAAGTTTATATGTCCATATTCTAACGTTCTGATATAGTACGTAAAGTTATATTCTGTTTCATAAATATAATATCGAACGCCTTATTGATTAATCAATATTGTTAATATCTTAACGTTCAATCCAAATTTTGTTACTTTTTTATTTACATCCGTAATACTGACCTTAAAAAACTCTGTACACAGGCGAACCGTCTTTCTTTGACTTCTTTTCTCCTCCCACTCTCCCGGAGGACACCGATGATGACCATTATATCGAAATTCATGTGAGATCCGTTTGGTATATATTCTGCAAATGTAACTCACTTTTATACCGCACAGACAATACTGAACAATGACTTTGAAATGGGTTTCTACCTGAAGGAACGTGTCATTCCCAAGGCGGTGATCTTCTTCACTGGCGAGATCGTCGATTGTCAAAGCACCAGCGATTCAAGTGAAGATTCAGATGCCGAAGAGGAAGAGGCATCCCCCAACGCTACTAGCCAGTGAACTCCCAATATTTAAACATTCATAAACCTTTTACACGTATTCTCTTTAAACAGACCCCCCGAACAGTTAATTGGTATGTCCTTACATGATCCACAGAGCTACCAAATAAACATTTCATTGTACGTATATCAAAGGGGGCGCGCCTTCTTTAATGCCTAACTAGAGGATTGGTTTCTTGAGGAGTTTGGATTTTTGGATTTATACAGTGCACTGAGCCTGGCGTATAGTACAAGGGCTTAATTAGTTTGGAACGTAATACTAATGGGCTGAGCTACAGCACTCGCTTGTAGCCAGCGTTGTGGGATCGTCGGCTTGGCCACGTCGTCGTCCTCTTCGTCGTCTTAAAATATCTCCGTTTAGCACGTCCCATTTCCACATAAAAGTTTTCACGAGACACGACACGAAACAAACTTTTTTCTTGGGAAATCTATTACGGGATCACCAGGACCGGAGGCGGCGGCGGCGGTGGCGATTGCGGTGGCTGCTGATCATTTGCGCCCGCCGGTCCTTCCTCGTTCTGTGCCGCCAATTCATCGTCCTTGTCCTCGATCGGAACCTCCACACCATCCTCATCCTCCACTGTCAAGTGCGTGGCCACCACCTCGCACTCCGGCTTGCTGCTCTTAAAGCGTCTCAGCCCCGAAAGCGTTATGCTCGTGCCGCTCACATCTATGAAGATTAGATTCGGCGAGCACTGCACCAGATGCTCTAGGGTGTGATTTGTTATGTGATGGTAGTTGCGCAGTGATAGTCGCTCCAGCCGGTTGTCCGGAGAGCGATTGATGTTCCGGATCCAAACCACATCCGGCTGCACGGGTCTAGCTGCTCTGCCAAAGCTGTAGATCGCGCGGTCGGATACATAGCATTGCGGCGGAGCAGGGCAGCTCGTTGGACGGTGGCGCATTCGGCGAGCGTAGTCCCGATCGAGGGGGTCTAGCATGTTCCAGAACATGGGATGCTGCACCACCTGGTCGAAGTTCCCACGTGGATGCGATCGATGGCGGCGCGAGTGCATTACGAGCATTGGCTCCCGAATGGCCATTGCCTGCGGATTCATGTAGATCATCTGATCGCGACGCGGCAGGAAGCGACTATGGGCGGGATTGTTTCCCCGCCAGGTGCGCAAGTGGTCCGCCATCTGCTCCAAAATGGCCACCATATTGGGCTGCTGCCGTGGATTCTCCTGACCAGGTGGATGCACTTCGGGCACGTATATGTAAGCGCGCGGCGTTGGCGACGGCCCAGGATTCTGACCATCAGGGTTATCCGCGTCTGCTGCCGGCGGCACGGCAGGTGGTGGATGATCGGCAGCCACGCTAGGCAATGCAATAACCACTAGTGGCGATCTTACGGGAGCACCACCATTTTGGCCATTACCGTGCGAAGCTGCACTCTCCAATTTGTCCGATGAGCAGGATGAGGTTGAAGAGGACGTATCTGTAGAGGCCGAAGTGGAAGAGGTGTCCTCATCCTCGGATTCTGAGGAGCCAGTACTCTTCTTCGCCAATGGTTCCCTAGTATTGGCAGCTGGCACTGTTGAGGCAGGCGGCGACGGCTCCTTTCTCTCGTTGCAATTGTCAGAGTTAAACATATCAGCATTCTGATCCTTGCCCTGCGCAATCTTGCAGGCTCGCAGGTGTTCCATGGCGGCCCGGGATGTGGACGGCTCATCGTCATTGAGAACTTTTATCGCTTCCGGCTGCGGGGCGACAGCCTCGTCATTGATATTGCCGTTGCTAGTTTTTTCCGGAGAGGAGAGTTCAGCGGGCAGGTTTGTCGGCGACTCAAGAAACAGCTCCTTGAGATTCTCGATGGCGCTGAAGCACTGCAAATCAGAGTTATTTATGGGCGTCAAACGGAGGTCTAGCACCTGAAAATGTCAGTGGTTAGATCAAGTTCAATGTACATTTTGTGAAAGCTGTGCAAACCTCTAGTTTGTGAAAGCCAAAGCGGGCCGCCATGCTGCCGTAGGGAACAAACTTGCAGAGCATCTGACAGCCCTTAAGACTGAGACGTCGCAGCGAAGGCAACTTTGAGAGGGCCATAATGTAATACGGTTCGAACCAGTTATTGTCCTCAATGCTGAGATCCTAGGGCCAAGAGGAATACAGACTTTGTGTTAACGAAAATGTATAACTTTGTTAGAAAAGAAGCTTTAGTTACCTCCAAGTCCACCAGTTGCATTTCTATCGTGTGAAATATGCTCTTGACCAGATTGCCCACCTTCACACTGCAATCTCTGAGAATTAGTCTCTTCAACGAGGCGGGAAACTCGGAAATGTGTATCTAACATCGAATCAAGTAAAATAAATATTGGGAGACATAGGAATCCTATTGCAACTCACATATTCGAAGTCTAGGCTGACGCCCTGCAGTTCCAGCACCTTTAGCTGATTTGCCACCTTGGGAAAAACGGAATTCAGGGTCAAGGTGAACTGCTTGAACTCGCCGGCCACATGCTGTGATGATGGCGGACCGCAAATCTTGATGGTGTGTGTCTTTTCGGTGGCTCGACCAAGGATCTCCTCCAGAATGCCCATAGGTAGCGGCCCATTGCTCAGATCTATGCGGTGCCAGAAGCGGTGGTCCAGAAGCAGGCTCTCCAAACGTGGTGAGCAGCTAAATGTGTTTTTTTGTTTGTCAATAAAAATGGAAACTCAAAAGGTGTCGCAGAAATATCTTGTATACAAAGAACACACAGCTACAGAATTACTAGAGTATTATACAACCCTTGAGTCATGGGACTGGAACCATATGAAATGTCTGGATATTGAGCTATTTGAATACATTCCCGGTGTTTCTCTTGGAAGTTTTTATCGGTTTGCAGGTTAGAACCAAGAAATTATATCAAATTCGTAAAAAAAAATGTCACAAATGCAATATGTATTCATAAATCACCCAAGATATTTTCGAAATCCGGGAAATCCCTCTTGGACGTGCCCCTGTAAAAGTTGTGGAAGACCACCAAAGGGAACTCACTGCATCACCGCCATAATGGAGGGCGTGTCCAGGTACTTAAAGATCTCGTAAAGCATCTCGTCGCAAAAGTCCAGCAGGTTGTGCTCTATGCCTGGGATGCGGTGATCCGGCGACTGCTGCAGCTCCTCCCTTCTGCGTTGCTTCGTCTGCGGCTCCTCTTCGGGGGCTTTTGGGGACGGAAGTTGCGGGGGCGTGGCGACCGGCTCCCGGGCCGGACGCTCGCTGGCAGAGAAGCGGCGCTTTTGCGCTGCGACGCAAGCGCTGCCCACGTCGTCCATGCTGATTTCGGCTGCTTTTTATTGCCAATTTTTTGTGTAGTTTCTTCAGCTAAAATGCAAGTAACCAGTGTGACCGAAGCAGCAGAGCTGGGATTCTATTCGATTTTTTTCGACTTAATCGATTTTTTCTTTTTGTGGAAAACATATATTTTTCGAATTGGTCGGAAAAGGCCTTTTTAAAAGTGCTCTAAGAAATATCTGTGCGTTTCCGTTAGATTGACAAAAAGTGAGCGTATATTTAGCGCAGCCGTATATAATTGAAGAGCTTCTCTTAAGCCTAAGAATGCGAACAAATTGATTTAAAAAAAAAAATGCTTGGATATCCCAGTGAAAGAACTGATTCCCTCAGGCTCTTTGGCTAATAGTTAACTTAAGTAAACACAACCCAAATGCATTTTTTCAATTCGATTAAATAGGTCTTTTTTATAAAATCGGTCGAAAAAATCGATTCTCGAAATTGAGAATCGAGCGCGAGCAAGTCAAAAAAAATATACCACAAAAATACCGAAATAGCACACGACTAGAAAGGTGGCAACGCTGGAGCTGACGACCGAAAAGTATGGAAGCGCTGGTAAAAATCGGAAAGTTGCCGAAAAGTTAAAAACTGAAAAAAAACGAATAGGTTGAAAGGAATTATAAAAATTAAGAAGTTAAAAGTTAAAAAAAAAATTTGTTTGCCCCGCCACATGAAGTTGTGTTGCTACGGGTCTGGTGCTGGCCCAGGATTTCGTCAGTTTCCACTACAGGTTTGTTGGTCTTAACTTTCAGTTTGGTTTTTTTTTTCTCCTAGTTTTTCTGGGAGAACTTTTTTGCATTTAAAACTAGATTTCTAATTTTTGAAAAATTTTTGATAATTTTAACGATGAAACATTTTGTTGAAAAAAATGGGTAAATTGTTTGCCTAAAAATCGCAAATACCTTAAAGGGTTTTTTGGTCATAACTTGGCTTAAACTTATCCGATTTTAGTCTGGTTTGTTTTTTTCTTCCTAGTTTTTATGGGAGAACTTTTGTGCATTTAAAACTAGATTTCTAATTTTTAAAATTTTTTTGACATTTTTAACGATGAAACATTTTGTTGAAAAAAAAGGCAAAATTTTTTGGCTAAAAATCGCAAACACCTTAAAGGGTTTTTTGATCATAACTTGGCTTAAAATTTACCGGTACCGATTCGTCCATTCCTGTGCATGGTGGGGTAATAGGGGTGACCTAGGTGCATGGTGCTAAAAAGTTGGGGTTGTCACAATCATCGCCTAACAAAAACATCGGAAAACATCGCCAAGAAAAACTGTCTTCTTCGTGTGTTTTTGTCTGCGGCTTTTTGACTGAAAATGCACCTTCTCAGGCAAAATGTGCTTCGGGGTCTGCGGCAAATCACCCGCCAGGTGTCCAATGCACCAACAAAGCCGGCTGCGCTGCAATACGAGCGGGATCCGCAGTCGCTGTTTACGGACGCAGAGACCCAGAGATTGCTCCAATCCATGACGCAACTGAATTTGGATCGGGTCTTCCGGAAGCGTACCGTGCCGGATAACAGCGTCGAGACCAAGTTCATGACGGACGAGCAGCTGGACAGCGAGTTCCAACAGATGGTGGAGCGAGCGAAGCACATGCTGCAAATGCCGCCCATCGTGACGATCAAAAAGGACGAGGAGCGCATTATTGCCAGGGACCCGGCGTTGAAGGACTTCGACACCACGAAATACGTGTTCACGGACATCACCTTCGGTCTAAGGCAGTCGGAGCGAAAGGTAGTCGTACGGGAGACGGATGGAACACTAGCCTACGCCACATTGGAGACCACCAAACGAATGAACCAGCTGTATTTCCCCCTTGAGGGCCGACAGTCGTACATCCCCCGTATGTTTCTTTTGGAGGAGCTGCTGGCAAAGTGCCTGGCGGAGCACAAGTACGAGTTCGTGTTGGACCGGCTCCTGGTGCAGTACGAACCTCATGAGCCGGAATTCCACAATATTTCGGCACGCGTCTTCGAGCACCTCAACGAATCGAAGCAGTTCGACTTCCTGCGCTCCACTCGTCACTTCGGGCCCATGGCCTTCTTCTACGCCTGGCACCGCTGCATCGACGATCTGCTGTACGACATGATCCGCCGAGACTATCTGTCCAATGCCGTGGAACTGATTGCTCTGACCTACAAGATTCACAAAGTGCCAGTAGAGTATCTGCAGACTCTGGCTCACCTAGACGCCCTGCAAATCACACCCGCGGAACGCGCATTGGCAGAGCTGAGAAGTGTCTTCCGAAATCGCGAGCAGCAGGGCATCGAGCAGGAGATCCACACGGCCATTGGCAAAACGGAGCAAGACTTTGCTGCCGATGAGATCAGCCTCAAGTTCATCGAGCAGTACATCGCGAGCGAACATGCCCTGAAAAAGGTTCAGCTGGAGCTGGCGGTGCAAACACTAAAGGAGGTCAACCGAGAGAAACTGCTGCTTTTCCAGGGATTAAAGAAGGCGCATGGCGTTCAGGCGTCGTAGAAGCATCGTCTTATTGTTATTGATTTCTTTTCGCTTATAAATAAAAGCTAGGTCAAAAATTGTAACTTATGTTCATAGTTCTTTCAGTAAAACCTTTCCAAGGTCTTTGTGGTAGCTCAAAATGCACTTCCTCCTGTGTACGTTACATATCGTTTCGCTGCTGAAGCGCTTAAGGCAAACGGGGCACAGTTTGCGATCGCGATTCTCCTTGGGCAGCTTGTGCTTGCGGAACAACGTGAGACACTTGGCCTTGGAGCATTCGCTCACAGCGTTGCGATGGATGAGCAAAGCAGAGGCGGTCTTGAAGTTCCGGTTGCACTGAAGACATTTGTAGGAGCTCCGGCCGCTGTGCTTGGCCAGATGGCGGAGTAGCTGCATCTCCGAATGGCACTTGACACTGCACAACGGATGCGGGCACTTGAAGAACATTGTGGGTTTCCTGGGTCCCAAGCCCGGGCAATCGAGATTGTGGCGCTTCACCAGTTTCTCATGGGTTATCCATTGGGCACACTGACTGCAGAGTACTTTAGGACCGTAGTGCACCTTCATGTGGCCCTGGTGCTCTTGCAAAGAGCTGGCTACTTCGCCGCAAACCTGGCACTCAAGCATTCCGTTGGGGAATATGCTGGTTTTATCGCTAACATAGGTGAGGAATGCGGCCTCCTCGCTGGCGGAATCCTTGGGTTCCTTTTCCTCCTCCTGATGTTTGAAGTCATCCCAGTCCCAATCGTCCGCATCTAGACAACACTGCACGCCCACGCTGAATGTCTTATTTGTCTCCGTTTGTACGCAGCGTTCCCTTCTGGGGAGATCGCCGTCTTGCGCTTTCCTCGCGACTGCTGCGTTCTTCCGCTCCAGAGGCTTCTGGGAACCTTCTGTGTGTCCGCCATTGACCATCCGTTCGGCGACTTTTTTCGCAGGTTTGTTGCTGTCCATCGGAATCTCACGGCTCACCCACTTGGTCTCAACGCACAGGTATTCGGGTAGGTCGTAGACGGGCACGCTGAGAGGTTGAACGCGCATAGGTTTGGGTATAGGTCGACAAGAATCGTTTGATTTATTCGCCTGGGGGGAAAAAATCATTTTTCGGACCGCGTCTTTTGTTTAGTTTTCTTTGTCGTGTGACCAGAGCTGCGAAAATAAAGCGGCGTAGACGCCGCGAATTTGGCAATAATAGTGCATTTTCTGGGATTTTCAGCATTATCAGCGGAAAATACGGCGGTAACATTGCGAATTTCTTATTGGACAAATTGTATGGTGATTCCATTAAATTTGAAATACACAACGCGCCATCTGCGGGATGAGGTGGACACTGGAACAAGTTGATGACCGCCCAGTGTTGTTCATTTCTAATGGTGGACGTTATTTATTAAAGGCGGTGAGTTTTAATTTTTTTGTTTAAAATGTTATTGTATATTTATATTTTTCCTTGCAGACTTGTCGCCCACATGGCGTACTTCCTGAACTCCAGAAATCCTTCATTCTTCCATATTTTAGTAGCTGCTAAAAGATGTTGAGATAAAAATAAATGCATTTTCTTGGGTTTTGTCAAATTTAATAAAATAATTGCAGTAAAGTGAGTTCGAAGGCAATCCCAATACAAAATTGCACTACTTCTTGCTCTTGTCCTTGTCCTTGATGGTGTACTTGTCGTAGGACTTGGTGGGATCGTACGGCTCCCAACGACTCGCCGGAAAGATGTGCTTGTTCCGCTCGTACCAGGATCGGAGGAGCACCTTGCCGGCGTGCGACTCCTCTTTTTCGACGGAAGCATCGCTGATCATGCGCACATCGTCGTGGACGTCGAACTGGAAGAGCGGGCCGGACTTGCCGCGCGCCTTGGTCACAATGAAGTCGTAAAAGGAGTAATGGTGCGGCAGGATCAGATCCTCCTTGACGTACATTAGCTGGTCGGCCATCACGGTCTTTAGCTCGATAAACTCCTTGCGCAACAGCTCCAGGCACTTTTGCAGAAACTGGTAGATGGAGTTTCCCTTCTTCATCAGGACGCTGCGCCGGTGGCCTGATCCGTCCCAATAACTGAACGTGATGGATATGTCCTCGTCCTTGAGCTCTGCCTGTTGCATGACCCACTCCTGGCGCAGTTGCTCGCGCAGGCGGTTCTCCTGTTCCTCGCGTTCGCGATCTGGCAGGAAGGAGGTGTCTACATCGGGGTTCTTGCATATCTTCTTTTTCTTTAGGGGCAAAATAGCGTCCTGCATATCAGTCCATTTGGCCTTGGTCTTGGCCTCCTGCTTCACCTTTATTTGAAGCTCCTCCTCCCCATCCTCATCCTCCTCATCGTCCACGTTGAAGGATAGGGCCTGTATCTGCCGCTTCTGCTTGTTCTTCTCAGCCTGAATGGCCTCCAGGGCGCGCTGTTTCTCCCGATCCTTCTCGTCCTTCTTCTGGGCTAGCTTTTTTTCCCTCTCGCGCACAATGTCCTCTTGCTTGGCCTTCATCTCGTCGAGGGTGACCAGGCCGATGGTCGAGGACTTGAGCTGCTGTTCCACGGCATCGTAGTGAGTCGCAAACTTGTTCTCAATCTTGTCTAGCTTAAGCTCCTCCTCGATTTTCTTCTTGCGGAACTCAATCTCCTGCTGCTGGATCTCGCGCTTCTTCATCAGCTGGGCGGCACGTCCCGCCTCGCTGGCGGCCCCCTTGTAATGGGCCATTCTTTCTTTCTTGGCTTTAGTTAATTAAACTTTATTTATTTTCAATTTCCAAAGTGGAAAAATTGTAAACATCTGTTCAGTGTGACCGTGACTCAGTGCGTGCGGAATACTTGCTTGGCATTTCGCAGCGTTGACCTCTTGTCACATTGCGTTAACGTCGGTTAATTTTTGATTTTTTGGCCAAAAGCTCTTTTAGTTCGTCCTTTAAAGTCCTTCCGGTGAGCTTCCATCTGCGTAGCACGTTATTTGGAGCTGGGCGCACGCCGTTGGCTGTTTCAGTTACATCGGAACTTTCAAACCCATTGGTTGAACGCGCGCATTCAGACCCGCTGTGAAAGTGTTGAGAAAAACAAGTTTTTGAACCCGAAAACATCAGTTTAAAGTGTCCTAATTAAAAAGTAAAGTGGTTTTAAGCAACAAAACTAAGTGTTCGTGGTTCTGGTGGAAAAATAGTTGAAGATCACGCCTAGCAGGACCTGCAAATGTGACCCAGCGAGTGGGTTGTGCTGCCAAAGAACTGCAGCTGTATCCTGGCATTTGGCAAGGACATTACGGACAAAGAATCGTGTCAGGAGATAAAGAGGGGCATTTGGCCATTGCCCGTTGGCGGGAGGCAGCTGATTCGGAAGCGGAAGTGCCAAATTGAAATGCCATTTAAGCCGGACGAGCGAATTGCCCGACTTCGTTTACGGCTCATCCGGACTCGTCTGGTCAGGGCTTCTCTTTTGCACTCAGCTGTCTAATGGAAGATCGTGTTGGGGTTTTCTGTGGGGACTCCAAGTGGAATTGGGGTGTTGAAAGGATGAAGGATGGCAAAAGGCGGGAATACCGCAAGCATTGGGATCCCCAGACGACACTTGGCGTCTGCGTTGGCGGTCGCTGCTCTTGACATTGATTATATTCATGAGGCCAAGCCATAAATTCCAGCCCCCCTCCTGTTTACGGGGATGCCTCGTCCTCTTTCTCCCTGTCAAGATGTTAGCAAGTCAAGCGGAGTGCCAATAAAATCATTAACTGTTGCAACGCATTAAATTCACGACCCAGACGTAGTGCTTCTGTCGTTATTCAGGCAGCAAACATTGCCATAAAACCCCAAACCGACCCTTGCCATATTTCATCTCGTTTCCTCTACAGTCTCCTCCGCCACCGCATCTCCGTCTAATTGCCCGGTGGGTAAGGATTTGCGGTCGGGGAGGCGTGTGAAAAACTATTAAAAGACCATCCAGGGCTATAATTAATGGCGACAATGACTTGATCGGCCGATAATTAATTTATCGCCGTTTATATTGCCAAACTGGAACGCAGCCACAGAGCCACACATGTTCACCGGAACCGGCGGAAACCCACGTAACGGTTGTCGCTCCGTCCCGTGGGGCCTCGTAAATTGTCCGGCTGAATTCCTGA
The DNA here is from genome assembly GCA_008042635.1 of Drosophila nikananu. Taxonomy (NCBI): domain Eukaryota; kingdom Metazoa; phylum Arthropoda; class Insecta; order Diptera; family Drosophilidae; genus Drosophila; species Drosophila nikananu. The sequence continues at coordinate 11,651 of VNJV01002830.1, forward strand.
ACAGCTCCAGAGTCCGATTCCTAGTCCCAGTCCCAGAAGTTGGCTCCCCCTCTCAGCCCTTCCTTCGGTAATTGACTTTAATTTCAGGGCCAGCGCAGGCAGAAAAAGTTTTCTCAAGAAGGCGAGCTGAGCCAAGTTTCGGTTGTTTCTATTGTATTAAGTTGGCTTTGGCTGCCGTGGCCCGCACATGCATAGTTTCGACTTGCCGGAGGATTAGGCTGGCCACTCGGATCCTCAGTATTTGCATTCTGCCGGGCAGACTGTATCCCACTTCTTAGTTTGCCAAACTATTTTCGTGCGCCAAGAAATGGCGACGTGATGAAAGTTTCCCGAAAAGTTACCTCCTGTCAGAATGGAATCAATTGAAAATGATTGAAACCTAATTTCCCAAATGGACTGAATACATAAATCAATAAATAAATTAGGTGTTTTCAAGGTGGGGAGCAGCAGCAGAAGCCCCGCACTCATTAGGCTCAGTCTCGTGTATTTAAGGGTTACCTATCGATCTATTTCATTAGCACCAAACGGAGTGATTCCCCTGATTTCATATTTCCATTAATTTATTTATATACATTCCGTGTTAGTCTGCTATTAAATCAAATCGCTTAAATGTACTTATCTGAATGAATTAAGATTTTTTATATGGTATGGTTAATGGGATTGTGACACTGCATCGTTGCTTTTATTAATTGATTTACCAGCTGTGAGCTAGACAAACGGGGAATTGCGAAAGCAAAATCAAGAAAAGTAAAAAATACTATAATTTAAAAATTTTATTTTATTTATTTATTTAAATCAGAATAAATAAATAACTTAAAGAATGGTTTATATTAATGCTCTCTTAAACACATTTATTTTTCAGTGGTTTTCATAGAGATAGTTACCCTGTTCCTCAAACTTTTACAGCTTAAAAAGTATTCAATTTAATTTGAAACTCTATTATTTCCATGTAAATTCTACACCACTTCAATACTTTTTAAATTTTTTATGGACATGAAATAAAATCAAATTACTTTAATTACTTTATTTCTTTTTGTTTGTCAAGCTTTTAATCAAATTGCTGAAAGTGTTACATTTTGATAGTATTTTTTGCTGTATGTATGTGCCTTTATAAAAGCTCGTGGTGCGTTTTTGTGTGCTTAAATTGCAAATCTCTCGAATGGCATTCCGCAGTGATTGAAGCAGAGAAAATAAATATTTTCGCTTCGATGGACCGCAATGAACTGTTAAGGCCGACAAAAACTATGCTGATAGGAGAAAGCTTTGTCCGCATTCCAGCCATTAAATAGTGGCCATCTCTCAGATTATGGCCCTGTGCTTGAACCCCTTTCTCCTGGCAATTAATAGTCGAGAACGCGACTTTCATTGGTCTCCTTAGGATTCCCTGCGAGTCACTGGGTAATCCCATCGCTCGAGTCTGCTCTAGATTCTGTCGTAAAGCATACTTTGTTGGCTTTTATCCTCTCACTTTTTGCGGTCCTTGGTCGCCTTGTCCTTGTCTTGATTTCGGAAATTGTTTTTACCCGCATTTCATTTGTTCGCCAAACTTTTCGCATTGCGCTCGCTGAGGACGGAATGGCGAAAAAAAATTGACACAATTTAAACTTTTGTATAAACAAAAGCCATGCAGAGCAGTCGAACAGAAAAGGTTAGCCAAACGAGCCATTTGTCCCGGCTGCTGTTTACTTTCTTTTTTGCTCTCTGCTCTATTTTCTCGTCCCTTTTTGCTGGTTCCTTCCTTTTGCTGTGGTTTTTCTGTGCTTCTTTTTGGCAATGCCAGTTTATTATAGCCGGGTTTTTGAAATTTGTCAAAAGGGCGGGGCAGCCATCCCCGTTCGGTTCACCCTTTATTTTTAGTGTTCGGGTTTCTCAATTCCGTTTAAATTGCGCACATTTGAAACAATTTACCAGAGCGGCACACACCCACTCATGGATGTATGGATGTACATATTTATATTCACTCACTTGCACTTCTTACAGCAGGCTGCATTCGGGGGCCATTGGCAGAGATTTATGCAAGCTTTTCATAAAGCTGACAACATGACGTATGATTAATATCGCTGCCTGCTCTGCGGATTGTTATTTTACTGCACATTTAATTAAATCTGCGAAAGTTGATTAAGTGCTCATTTTACCAGCCAACAGTCAGGCCCTTAAAAAATTTATAAAAACACAAGAACGTGACTGTGTACGTATAGACATGGCTATTTCTGGGAGCAGGCAGTCAGGCATGCAGGCTCCTTGACAACTCGCCCCAGCGGGAAGGAATAATTTGAGCTTCCACTAAAAATATCAACAAGGAGCTCTAAAATTATGCCATCCGCCGGCATAATAATGTTTTCCGTACAATGGGCGGCGGAGGCGTGTGCGATATTGCACATACTGTAGACGACATGGTCTCAATAAGTTTGTGCATTTCATGACAATGACGTCGCAGGCAACGACGATGTCTGACGACGGCAGTGCGTTTGGTGAATTCTGAATATATGTACTATATATAGTGCGAGTGAGTTTGCGCCTGGCTGACATTTCTTGGCCTCCAATTGTTGTTTTCGTTTCGTGTTTGCCATATGTGCGAAAATGCCAACGTTCATTGCAATGCAATTAATAAAAACTGCTGCAGCAGGCTAACATCTGGGGCAGACTACTTTAGAATATTTATTTTATAAAATATCTTGCCTATGTTGGGACATTTTTTGAGCCAAATATCCTTTCTAAAGGTTTTATTTTAGTAATTTATTGGTTTTATGCACCTCTGGAATAAATTAATGCAAATTATCGAACTGGAAGGGGCCTTCAAAGAAAATGTTATGGAATTTTCTCTTTATTTTTTTAATAATTCCGTGAACGGTTGTAAATCTATTTAAAAGCTGCACGGTATAAATTCTAGGAAAAGTTGATTGAAAGTTAGTTCATTGAATACTAGAGTAGAGTAGTAGTAGAGGCAAACTGAAAACGTGGCATAATTGAATTTATGAAAATGTATTTTTCCTATAAAATCATTGTTGAGTCATTTTAGGCATAAAGGAGTAAATTATAAATATATATTATGCCACGGTAAGCCTATGGTTTTCCATTTAACTACAACATCAGTTTTCGTATTCAAACACATTTTCATCCAGAACTTTATTCCAATTAAAAATGAACAATCTCCATTTCACTTTCAATTTAAATTCATAGATCATAAAGGTTATTCCTAATTTATTTAGCATTTTATAAAATCCGCTCGGCGATATGCCAATTAGGGGGACATTCAATTATGCGTTTGTTTTGTTGCGGTTCGTTTTAATTTTACGTCTCGCTTTTAATTAACGTTTCTATTTAAAAACCCCCACTTTCTTCGCAAAGGGCAACAATTTCCTTGCTCTCACTTTTCAAATTCACGCAATATCCGGCTTAGATATTAACATTTGCGGAATTTCCAGCCCAGAGCTTCTATTCTGCCCAGGAACAAGCATTCTGAATGGGATTACCTGCTCGCCCTGGCGCCGCAGTCAATTAGTATGATATCCTTGGGGCTTATCGCAGTCCTATTACCAATTCGGTTGCTCTGTCTGCTCCACTTTTATGGTTGATTAATGCCCGAGATGTGCACTGGATTGCGCCGGGATCTTTGGCTAAAACAATGGCAGGAACAGGGACCACGGAGTACGGAGAAAGGAGCACCGAGCACAAAGCTCGGAGCTTGGAGCACGGAGCACGGAGCACATTGATTTGTGCCACCTGGCTGGGGAATGGCCTCGGTTGCCCAGCAGAGACGCATCGTAAATCATGAATGTAAAAGTCGTGCTGGCAGCTACCCTCGGATTTTTCCTCCTCGATTTTGCCCCAACCCCACCCTGCGCTGGACTTTTCTTTTGGGTGGGAACCCCAATCCAGCGATTACCAAACTGCCGGTAGCGATTTTATGGCTCTACTTCTGTTTCTGTTTTGGCAGCATAAAGTTTTTTGCCATCGATTCGTTCGTTATTGGATGCAATGAAAACTGGCCGCCTGACTTTCTAGGCAAATTTCCTTTCAACCATTGCCAAAAGGTGTTTTTCAAGGGGAGAATCATGAAAAGTTTGCTCGTTCCTTATTCGCAATTTCTTCCACATCTTCATCATCGTTTCCATCGTCATTATTACGTTTCCTTCTTTTTATACACGCTCGTACAACAACGGAAACATTCATTCACGCGAACTAATGAAGTGTCAAAAATGGGCGCCCCGAAAACTGTGCTACGCTTTTCCTTTTTAAAAATATGTGGCGAGTGTGAGCTTGCGAGAGGTGGGTTGTGGCGGGGAGGGGTCGTGTGACCTTGGACTTTAACTATAGTTATATATGAGCGAGTGCTGACAAAAATAGCTCCATAATGCCGAGGCGGGGGTCCGCCCGCATGTGTATGTGTTTCTGTGCAAATGTTTGCAGTTGAAGGCAAAGCGCAAGCAAACAAAAAGCAGTTCCACGCCTGCTCCCGATATGGATGGTCCTCGAAGTCGGTCCAGTTATGCCTTCTATATGTGGCGTACACACAATTGTGCTTATAAATAGTTGTATGTGTGTATGTTTTTCACCCTGTAATTCAATACCCTTCCCTGCCATCGATTCAATTTGTTTTGATCTCAGTTCGAACTGGCTGCATCTAAATTACAATTACGCTGGAATTCCGAGCTTTTCGTTGCTTCCAAATTAAAGCGAAGGGAAATGCCAGAGTCCTTGTGGCTCAAATTGAACGTAATTGTCTTTTACTCCCTATCTCTCCTCTCTAGTGTGCTTTGATGTGCTCCCGCTCCAGCTCCCGCTCCTGCCTCTCCCTGAATATGTTTCGTTCGCCTTGGTTTATTTCCTTCTGTGGTTGATTTGTGTATCTATTTGGATTTCCAAATTATTTTTGGCTACATAGAGAGAGAGAGAGAAACTAAACAAGATTTATGTTAAATAAAATATTGTTTGTTATTTTAAGATTATGTCATGTTTTAAACAATATATTAATCATTCTTAGTTAGAAAGCTCACATAGAGATTAAGCTTAAAATGATGTTATTTTAGTAAATTACCTTTATTTCTCTCCGTGTGCGTATGGTCCTCCCATCGATTTGGTTGTATAAGCGTCGCTGGATTGACTCATAGGGAAATTACATTTGTAGGTCGTTTAGGCTCGGCGCCCGCCCCTCGCATCGCCCACTTCGCACATGGCCCTGTCAATATTTGGCCAACTCCAACGCCAAGCTGTTTGTCGATTGGGTCGCCTCCACACAGGGCAAATCTGTACGTCTGTCATTTTTTCCTGGTACTTACAGCTTTAATGTGGCCCACAACCTATGCTTGCCTGGGATTTGTTTACCGAAGCGCGAATCTTTTTTACTTTCTGTGCTGCTCGGGTTCCCTCCGCCCCCATCCGGAGGTTTATCTACCTCACGTGTTCGCCGGGTATTCGCCTTTGAGGGGATTTCCCAATCATTTTTTCCCCTGGTATGTCCATCTGACTGTCTGTCTATCTGTTATTTTGTGTGTCTTGCCAATTTGCGTTTAAGCAAAACCCTCGACCGCCGGACAATGCCAATCAACACGCATACGCCGTGTGGCCGCGCGTGCCTGTTTTATGCCGCTCCCACTTCTCAGGCCAGTGGATTTACGAGCTGGTGGCCAGTTGATCCACGACCATGTTGTAATCGGGCGATTAGCCAGTTAGCTTCTCTCGTTCGGTACATTTCCATGCGGGGTGTGTGTGCCGGGGCAAAGATAAATTTAATTATAAAATGCAATTTATTCGGGCCCAGTCATGCGAAGGGATGGCTCGAAATTGAGTTGCTTGGAATTGACTTTTGCTGCCAATCGGCTTTTATCTGGCCAAGATGCACTGCCTCCAAGGGCAGATGTGTAAACACAAAATCTCGCTCGCTCACGGACTCTCTAATTTCGCAATTATGCTAACGCAGGCGTTATCCCTGGAGTGTGGGCAAAAATGGAAATTTTGTGTTCGTGTTTATCTTTGCCTTTTCATTATTGGCACTTGAAGTCCTGGCCGACGGAGGACTGAAGTGAAGCATTAATTGTGTTTATCTCAAATTCCATTTCCAAATTGCTTTTGCGGCTGATTCAATTAGTCTGTCAATTAGCACTTCTGACGTAGGGTCAGCGGTAAATATACTTGTCTCGGATTAGCCATTTTGTGAGTTTAACCCCAAATTGTTTAGCGTTAATCAATCGTCGAATCACTTTTGACCCGAAGGACGATTTGCCCCTCCCCGGAATGGGGACACTCACGACTTTCCCACCCACTTGCTGGGCTCAAATTGTCGGTTAACTCACAGTCGCCCTTTTTGCCAGGGGCAGTCATCGTCCCACAGCTGGCTAATTATATTTATCCCTAAGCTACACATTACAGAAGCTTCTCTATAATTTCACATTTCACGGACAGAAAGAAAGAGCGAGAGGCAGAGAGATATGAAGGGAACAACGTGGCGTATACGCAATGGTATTGTAACATGTTACGGCAATTCATTTGTTGATTAGCCGCGGCAAATTGTTGGCAGCACAGTAAGAGTAAAAAAAAGAAGGAACAAGCAAAATATTGCCCCGGGCCAGTGGCCGGAATAATAAAGCCACAAATAATAAACAACGAAGCGTGTCCGCGTTCGTGTCCTGCCCCGTTGTCTCCTTGTTGTTTTCCCGTGTTTTATGCCATTTCGTGTTGCTGCCGCCGCCGCTGCCTTTCAGCTGGCTTGCAGTCTGAAATTTCAATTTAAAAGCTTGTAATTTTTCAAGGCTTCCCGCCACTCAGCTAGATACGTTCAGAGGATGAAGTATATATATATATTGTATATAGGGTCTAGCCTGCTTGTCACCCAGTTCCAGCATCATCATCGGCGCGGCGTTCATATGTGTGTTTGTGCCCACGTTGGTTCCCCCGCATCCACTCATCCATACTGAATACAGACAGTAAAAGTTCGCCTATCAGCATTTTCCAAAAGTTTCTGGCAGGCTTTAAGGTTCGAAGCTCGAACATGGGAGGAAATGTAAGCTCAAAGTTCAAAGAAATATGTTAATCGAGTTTTCAAGCCAGAAATTTATTTATTTAGGAAGAATTACGTCTGTTAGAGGGAATAATTGGCTGTAGTTAAAAATTGATTGGATTTTTTCTTAAATTTTTAATGGGAAGTAACATGTACTTTATTCGAACTTAAGTTTATATTGGATAGATGTTAATTTGATTTTAAATAAATCCAATGTATCGAAAACTTCATTGTGCTGAACATTTAATTACATTTGTTGTGGAGTTTTGTTTCGTTGATACAACTTTTTGTATAAAAATATTTTATTTAGAATATGGTATTCAGAAAAATCCAATTTAAAAGTCCAGGTTAATTTTTTCGATGTCTAGAATAAAATACTTTGTAAATATTTAATTTATTTTTATTTAACATCCAAACCTGCACAGAATTAGAACAATAATTTAGTTGGAACATAGGATATTATACATCCTTTTTTTTATAGAAAATACTCCATCCCTTTAAGCAGGTGTTCACTGTGCTGTGTCAGCCGCTCATGTTGTTGGCCAGCGTTGGTTGGCTTCTTTGTTGGCTTGCTTGTTTTTCGGCCGGCTGCAAGCAGCGAGGCATGAAATCTCTGCAACCTCTGCTAGCTTTTTGCTACCCTACAACCCATTGCCGTGCCCCGCCGGCGGCCTGAATGAGTGTGTCCCGATTGTCCTGTGCCCGAAAGCTATTTGCGCCAGTCAATGGCGGCATACAATTTCCACCAAACAAAAGTGGGGGTGGCTGCCAAGTGGGAAAGTGGCGGAAAGCTAAAGAAAACAAAACTTGGCAACTTGAACCATAAATGCCGACCAAGTCAGACGAAAGACAACCCAAGCATCCAAAAACACTCACACTGAGAAAACAAGTATTACAGAAAAAAATTTTTTTTTTTGGATATTTTTTAATTACACGATTATTGCATTATGTTGCCTTACGTTATGTTGGCATATCTTAAATTACATAATTTATTTAAAATATTATAATTTCTTGAATTATTTAAGTATTTCCGTTCTGTGCACACACTATTCCACATATAAATACTTTTCAAGGCTTTCGTTTTTATGGCTGGACGGTCGAATGAAAATAACACTCATACGCCCCGCTGTCGAATATGTGTCTGGCCTTTCTCGCCGCTTTAAGTTAGTTTTTGGAGCTTGTTGCCAGGATGTGAAATTCCTAAATACAGGCAACCTGAAGCCGACAAAAAAACACCTTCAAACTCACTTCACGCAAACGAAAATTCCGGCCCCAGGCAATCGCAATCCTCTTAAGGCGCCGCCTTGTTAACATGTCGCATTTTATCCGCATTAGTTACGCTCTCCCAGTCGCTCATCGCCCGTTTTGACGTCGTGCTTTGTTTTAACGGCTTTTGTTAGCCCGCCTATTTACACTGCAAAATTGTACTCAAGTGCTAATATTGAGGCCCATGGAGAGATGGCGATAAGGCCGTACATTTTGCTTGGCCAACCCGAGTGTTGAGTGGCAACTGGCTTGATATGGCCAGACAATGCCAGACAAATAATAACTGGGGTGGCAGGTCAAATGGCAGTTTGATGGCAAGACCTAAGCCGATATCGGAGAATATCCATACAGCCCCATGGGGGGGCGAGGCAGCCTGTAGGAAACTGGGGCAATTTTCAGCGAGGTGCATCGAGAGTGCCTGCCTTAGATAAGGATTCCTTGACTGGGGGACCAGACTCAGACGCAGGCTAGCCGATGAAGCCACTCGTATTGTCTGAGACAAAAGAGGCCAAAGGCTTCGGAACACATCAGGAAAGGGGAACCAAATTATCCTAAAATTAGTTTGTGGAAAGAAAACCAAACGATTTATACGTTTTTTGATTATAGGATATACAGAGTTATTTATAGCAGAGTTTATCTTAATTCATATTTGTATAAGTTAAATTTTATGATTATGAAATGCGGTTAAGTCCGTCAGTTAATCGAACAAGATTTTATTAAGAACTCATTAAGATAGTAAAGTATTGATCTTAGTGGGAAGAGTAAAGTGCGAACATTTGTAAGCACAGATTCCTACAGCAGCGCCTTAAATCAGCTTATTCCAAAATCCAATTAAGCTGTCTGAGACAAATTTAGCGACAATATGTCCAAAACCCCAATCCAATCCTGTCGTTTTCCCCAGTTCTTAGCCGTTTGGCGAGGGCGGGCTGTTGACAATTAGTCCTTTAAATTAGGTGGACCGAACCAGTCCTTCCAACCGAGTCCTGGTGACTCCTCCTCTGTGTTGTGTGTGACGCTGAAATGAAATTGATTGTGCTTTCCGCTGCCTCCCACTGGGATTATTTGGCTTGGGTTGAGGAGTCTTGGCTGAGAGGTGTCGCAAGACCGGGATGCCACTGAGCTGCTCGTTAGCTTAAGGTGTTTTGGTATTTGGCTTCGTGGCCAGCCGACAATGAGACGAAAGCCGAGTAATTAAGACAGAGGCAAACACTCAACAGAACCACTTAAGCGCCACAAAGGGCAGGGAGCAAAGAGCAGGCACCCAGGAGCAGCGGCGGCACAAAGGGCAAAGGTCAGCGAGCCACTTGGCTCGTGTTTATGCGCCTTTTATGCTGCAACTTCATTAAAATTTACTTTTATGAGAGCAAACAAATCGTTAAAAACATCTCAAAGCTCCTCCACAATGCCTGCCACGCCCGGCGCCCGCTGCGCCTCCCCTGGCGTCAGAAGCAGGAACAGTAACAGAAGCGGAGGCAGGAAACGTGGCTGGACAACGGCACTTTTAATTACTTTCTGCATAAATTTGCACTCATTTCCGGCCCTCGCTCTGTCCGTCTCCCACTGGAGGTGTAGATGTCTGGACCAGCTGGACGCTAAATGGAAAACAAATTTGGCAGTTACAAGCGCGGTCGAAACAATAGTTGCTCGGGCTTAAAAGAAGCTCTGCTTGAAATACACTTCTACCACTGATTAGCAAAGGTTTCATTAGATTCAAATAAAATATTAAATTTAAATAATTAAAATTATATTATGAAACGTAAAGGCTCTTTCAGAAAGCACACATTTTTTTAAACATTTTATCATACCGAGCACAGCTGTTATTACATATTTAAACATGTTTGCTGTGCTCCCAACTCAGCGCTTTGTTGTGCCAAATAAAAAATTATGCAAAAGAAAAGTGCAAAGGCGAGAGGGTCCTGCGAATGCTGCTGGCCCATAAAGGGAGTTGGTCGCGTTCGGTTTATGCCAGGCACTTAATGGCGAAGCACGGCTCTTAGGGCTCCTGCCACCACCCTGCACATGTGCTGGCGTCCTTTGGGTGTCCCCCAATACAAGCTGTCATTGGCTCGGTTGTCCCCTCTCTGTTCGCTGCCAAATTGTTATTTAATTATGGCATCCTTGCCCAAAAGATGAGAGTGGAGTCGTAGTCCTGGACCGAAACCGGTCACGTCCCGGCGTAATGGCGAATAAATCAACGGCGGAAATGCTGCAGGTGACGTGCCACCGATGTGGTTGTGGCTGCCAGCTCCACCTGTCCAGGATGTGTCGTTTATCGTCCTTCGCCAAAGAACCGGCTAAAACGGCAGCGGCGGCAGCAGCAGCATCCAAGCCAGCAAGCGTGAAATGATTGACTTTAAAGTCAAATTGCGCAATCTACGCTGGGAGCACAGGAGCCACCGGCGTGTACGGAAATGGCTTGCAACAGAGGCACGGGCTCCAATCAGCGGCAGGGCCTGGCATCACATTCAATTAACTCGATGTCGATGCTGAGAGCCGGAGTGGGAGCTGGAGACCGGAGACTGGATGGCTAACCTGGCCAAAAGCCAAGGTTGTCTACTGCATTTGGCGGGGATAGATATTCCGGAAATTAAGAAATAGGTATAGGACTTAGAGAGCTTTTTTTATTACCTGTAATCAGTGTCTTATATTTAGCAGAATTGCAAGGAACATTACTTTTACTTTCACTCATCCGTTCTCCGAAGAATTTTTTATTACTAAACGCATCTGATTTTGAAAAATGAAACGGAACCAAAGGGGGGAATAGATATTCCGGAAATTAATAGATGGCGATTGAACTTTGGGAAAGATTGTTTTGATAAGTATTTTTGACCTTTATCCAGAATCTAATTAAGTAAGTAAGGAAATTTATGCTTGCAGCCTTTAATTACTGATCGATAAATCTTAGTTTGCAAGAATTACGAGAAGAGAACCAAAGGCAGCTGCTTAATTCTGGAATAAAATTCGGGCCACATTTCGTTCAACTGCTTGGTTCAGAAATGAAGCAATTGAATTCTCGATTGCAGACACATATTCCCATTTCCTCCAGTAACTGCCATCTCTCCGATTGGCCGTGTCCGTCCTTTTGTCTCTGCTCCGTGCCGGCGACTGACATCCATCTGCACTTGACAGCTTCCGGCTGTGATTATCAAATCAAGAAATAATTGCTTCGATGCCCCCGTCGCCAGTGCCCTCATCAAAACGTAATGGCTCCGTTTGATTCGGGCTGCTTGGCCAGCAGCTTCCAGCAATTATTTCTGGCAAACAGAGCTCATCAGGAATTCAGTTAGCCGGGCGGGTTCTTCCCGCCCTGTGACCCATATACGGACGGCATCATAATCATTTATCAGCGGAATCATTGCCGGCTCTGAGGAGGACTCAACCAAGGACAGCCAAGGCGTGCAGAAATCACCGATTTAGCTGGATTCCTGAGCGCCTGCCCACCTGCTCGTAAATAGTTTTCGATTGCGGCCAAGCAAATAAGTCAATATTAAGTTAACCGACAAGCAGCACTAAGACGCTTTTGTGAGATGTCCCTCAACTCGGCTTCTACGGGTTTGGCTCCAAAGCAATTTCTTATCCTTTATCAAGGCAACTGTCGCACACAAAGCGGGATACAGCGAAAGAAATCTAGTAACAAAATGCTTCAACCTAAATTAAATAGAAGCTTTGTTAGTCAAGGCAATTACATTTTCACAAGAATCTCTGTTATTATTATGTGGAACTTCATTTTTCCCCTTATAAAAATGATTAATTTCCGATAATTTTTCGCCCAGTGCCTGCGTGTGAGCTCGACTTGAGGTTGGTTCTTACGATGTGCTGTGTGTGAGTGCTGAAAATGTTTTGAAAATCCACTCAAGCTCACTTAGGAGTCAGCTTGCGATGTCGCATTGACAGCAGGTGGAAAACGGGTGGGGCGGTGGCAAGCCAGAGCAGTCAAAACACTTTCTGGGATTCCGGGGATTACGTTTCCCCATTCCCTTACCCTTTCGCACACCAATAAACTTGACAGTTAATCCGTAATTGATCTGGAAAAAGGTACGATTATGATAATGAAGCTGACAATGAGAATGCTGATGGAAGCGCTTGCCACTGACAATAAGAGAGAGAGCTCAAAGAAAGCTCAAGGAAAACTCAAGGAAAACTCTAGAAAACCCCTCAGATAACACAGATAGAGTGACCGAAAATAAAGCCGCCGTAAGGACCCTTGTTTATGTCCGGTGTCTGCTGCTGCTGCTACACTGTCGCTTTAGGTTAAAGTCCTTTCGTCCTGAAAGCCACATGAATTTAAATTTTTATTTGACAATAATAAAAGTACGAACGTGGCAAGATAAATGTCCTTGGGTGTGAGCGCCCCGTGGCTGGGGAAATTCGTTTATGGAAATGCGTAAAACGTCGGGATATTCGCAACTTACCTAAGCAGCTATAACAGCAGATCATAAATAAAACAATATCATATGAATGCATATTGCGCGTGTGTGTAATGGAAGGGAAGTGGGCGATGGGCGGCGGATTGTGGGATGCGGGCTATAGAATTGGGTGTATGTTGGTGTCCTGCGACAAACAAGCAGAATATTATTTGCGTCTTGGCACGCAATTGTCGGGCAAACAAACGAGGCTGCTGGGAGCACGTGCAGGTCCTGCCAGGATATGTAAATCCAGGCGTGTGCGCTCATAGCCATAACCATGTTCCCTCTTCGACAGTTCCCTGCTAAGATGGCGATAGTGAAAGCGTTAGTGTAACACGGACCCGAAGCCAAAAGTGAGCAAGGACTACGCCGGGAGCATACCAATGCCAGCGCGATGGCGCAAGTCGTCGTAAGTGGTGCTGCCGCAAAATAATCGGCCAACGGAAGTCGGTACACGAAACAGCAGCGCAGCAGCCTCAGCAGGAGCAGCAGCATCCTCAGCAATATCAACAGCAGGACCACGAGCAGCGGAAGCACTATGGAGGACACTGCAGCGGGACCGGCAAAGAAAAGCGGCACCACGCTCTCCGTGGACCGGGCTGCCTTCCTCCTGCTGCGCGTCAGGAAAGTGTTCAAGAAGAAGCGACAGCAGCGCAAGGAGCGACAGTAAGTCAAATGTTTGCCATTACTTAACCACAGCAGGGGGTGATTTCGATGCGGGGCGGAGCTGAGCGGGATTTGTAGGATCCCCGGGATTTGCCGCACCGCGGAGCACAGCCCAGCGAATTGTCAGGCAGCCGAAGGCAAACAGAATTAACAATCTGTTTGAACGGCGGATGAGAGCCGGATTGGGCCGCAATCAAAAGCGATGTAGTTGCCATCGAATGGCCATCAAATTGCTGGTCCGAAACTTAAATACGTTTGCCTTCGCCCGCTTTTATATAATATTTTTCCTTAATTTTTACGTTCAGGTAATTTCGAATTATCAACAAGCATGCTCATCTTAAAAATCTATGCAAATAACAAATGAAATCGATTGTGTAATCAATAGTGATTCGCTTTTCAACAAATAATTTATGAAGCTTGTCCGAAGACACTAGTGGCTTTCCTGATATCATCGTAATTGATGTAATTATTTATTCGCAAACATGCCAACTTAATTGAAAGCCCTCGTTAATTTCAAGCATTTTAAGCAAAGCCTAATTAGTAAAGAGTTATCAATTGCCAAACAGATTTTATTTTATAATAAAAGTCGATTTTGATAAAGTTTCATAATGACTATAAAATAATTACCCTGATTATTGAAATGAAATCAAATACATGTGTATTCCCTAACGAATTTAATTAAAAATAAATGTGGTCGTCTGTCAATTGGAAGTTTATTTGACGATTTCCGCTTCATTTATTAAGTCGCGCTGCATTCTCTTTTTTCAATCATATCGCGTCGCGTTTGTGTTTATTTTCTTATATTCTTATTAATGTATAATTAACCATCAATTAGCAGAACTAATCAAAATTGTTCGATTTCTAAGGTTACTCAAAATTATTATATAAATTGACTTATAGTATCATTATATAATTGCTATATTATATTTCTAGGTTGATTTATTTTCATTCATTAATCTAAACTATTATTTAAATACTCATAAAAAGGAAGCTTTTAATTTAAAAATAGCTTTAATTTGTAAACTGTATATACGTTTCCATTTAAATTCACAGAATGTCGAACGTTTTCCAACAAATAATTTCGTACAAATCCATTCAAAATAAAACTAAGAGCTCCTGCACATCTTGCATCCTTCTTCCCAGAAATAAATAGAAGAAATCACCTTATTTCTTACATTCAAGAGGCTCTTTTGCTGAGTCAGCTGCGCCGCCTGGCAACGCATTTTCGAGGCCGGATGTACCGTGTGAAGGACCCTCAAGGTGCCTGATAAATAGCGCGTAGCACTTGGCCCCGGGAATTCTTCAGCGGCCAAGTGGACGGGCGTGGCACGGTGCAAATGAGGTCGTGGCAGCGGCGGAGTTGAACCCCCAATCTTGATTCCTATGCACGTCCTGCAGCCAGTGCTCATTTGTCTGGTGGAAAAGCTGCTCGTTAGAAATTCGCAGCTATGTTTATCCGCATTCCCCTTTGCTTATTGCACAGCTTCTCTTTAAGAGTGTTTTTTCTCCGGGATGTGCGTGTGGCTGTGGCTGAGCTCCCTTCTTTTCCAGCAGCTATAGCTGCAAAGTAAATATTCGGAATTTTTTTGCCTGGCTGCATCGTCGTTGTGATGAAAATGCTTTTTATGTCCTGGCATTCACATGCCCAACATTTGCTTAAGCAGGGACTCCCGAAGAATGCCAAGCGGCAAACTCAATTAGGCACGAGCAGCCCGTTTCCGGCGTTGGCGGGTTTTTTCAACTCGGTTCTCTTAAAGTTTACCCGCTTATCAAGGAATTTTCTTTTAACCCGTTCGTCCTTTGGGGCGGCAAAAGGTCCGCCATCCGATGATTTGATTACACGAACAACATTTGCTCTAATTATGCACGCACATGTAAACACAGCACACAGCAAATGCAATTACACGACCCCACCACTCACACATACAGGCGCTCATAGAAGGACACACATGCTGGATTACAGGGCGCACACACTGCGTATGCGTAATTTGGCAAAGCCCATCGGCTTAGTTGGCCTTTTTCAGATAAATGCCGCCCGAAATGCGACAGCAATGATGTCGTAACTGATGTTAATGTAGCTGATATCGACGTTGACCACAACATCCATGTGTTTAGGCCACGAACTTCATTAGTTTCCCTCTGAAAGTGTCCGAGGTGCCAACGGGATTCCCCAATTTGAGTATGCAAATGTGAATGCAGATGATCTATGTGGTAGGATGTTGTAATTGAATCGGGATGCCTCTGAGTGATAACCCTAACTCCCAAGGACCGGCTCTTCATATACCTTTGATCTGCCCGGCATTAACTCTGTGCGGCTGCTGGGCGGCTCATTAAACAACACCTCTCTCGTATGACTCCATTATCTGGGTGTAAACTTTTACGCA
This sequence comes from Drosophila nikananu, assembly GCA_008042635.1. NCBI lineage: Eukaryota > Metazoa > Arthropoda > Insecta > Diptera > Drosophilidae > Drosophila > Drosophila nikananu. The sequence continues at coordinate 27,370 of VNJV01002830.1, forward strand.
GGCCAGGCTCCGTCTTAAAACACTTTTCACGGCAATTCCGGCAGCATGTTAACCTCTTTTGTTCACTCTTTCGGCCTCCCGTTGTTGGAGGGTAATGTACGATTTACGGTTACGAGTATTTCACGTCAATTATGTAGATCCGCTTTGAGTTATGTGAGTGGGCCGTGCCGGGGTCCCCTCACCCCTCATTCCTCACCTCTTAACCCTTAATCTTAATGCGGAGCCCTTAGCCCTACGGCCCCCCTGGCCTTTGGCGCCTGCTTCCTGGCTTTGTTGCTCCCTGCTGCGACCTGTAACAGCTTGCCTTTAGTGGGTGCTACTCGCATGCTGCGTCCCTGCGAGCGTGTTTGCCTTTGTGCCTTCGCCTTGTGCTCTCGACAGCGCCTGCCGGCGGAACTCAAACCGCTCAGGCTGCCTGCACAGCCAGAAAAAAGCCTCGAAATTATGAATTTATTTTGCGGGACACAGGAGGAGGTATTCTTCCAAAAAAAAAGTGAATAATTTATAATTTATGTCTTATATATAAAAGCTTAAACTTTTATTTTAAGCTTAATCGAAGTTTTGGTATTAAATTTTTTTAGACAACATAGATTATCCATAAACAGGGTGTACAATAAACAAGGTCCAGTCTGATGCATGCAAATGTAATATGTAGTATGTAGTATATGTAATATTTGTACAAAATTCATAGACCTTTGCGCACAAATGGTATTAAATCTTTAACTACTATTGGCTTAATCGATTCCCATAAAGATTTATGGCTTATAACTAAAAGTAAAACTATTTGCTATGCATATAAAAGTTAATTCATTACCATTGCATGCCTTTTGAACACGCCAATACGGTTTTACCAAAACTGTTTAGGCCACGGAATTAAATTATTGAAAAGCACGGTATGAACGGTGGGGGAATTTAAGCCTTTTCAGTTTAAATTGCAAATTGAAAAGTTTTTAGCTTTCATTTCGAAAATGTTGTCTACTTTTAGGTTATTAAAATACCTAGTGTTGAATATTTATATAATTTAAATCTCTTGCATGGTGTAAATTTAAATGTGAATTAAAACATTATGAAGAACCAAAGGTCATGATTTAGAACTAAATTTTATAATATACGTAGAAAAATGTGTTTCTTAATACAAATTGTTTATGTATATACATCGACACGGTCTACTTCCGTACTGGTTGCTTAAAAACATACTTTAAACTAAATCCCAATAGCATACAAAATATTTCCTAAAATGAACGAGAGTAAGGAAGTTAAATTACCGTTTATTTATTTATTTTTCTCCCAGTGGGCCATCGAAACAAAAGAGGCGTCGTGGGCCCTCTTAAAAACTTTAACTTATTTCTCTAAAGCATTATGTAATTTGCCCCTTTATTTATGTGTGGACATTGTGCTGTGTTGCTCTTTTGGCAGCTTTAACTATTTCGCATGTTTTGTCAAGTTGCCCGCTGTTGTTTCGCGCCCACTTCGCCACTCCCCCTGGTGCCAAGGCAAGGACGCAGATAAATTGCTTACATCATTCCTTCTCGGCGCCGTGCTGCAGTTGGAGTCCGAGGACCAAGTAGAAGGAGGGAACTTAGTGCGGGTGCAGCCTTTCCCATTGAATGTGTAGTCCCTAGACGGGATCTTGTAAATGCCTCGGGATGGGAAAAGTTTTGCTGATTTCTGTGCGATTGGCAGTCCTCCGCTATCGTCATCAATATTGCAGGGAACTCGTTGAAACTCTGGCGGATATTCGGGCGCCTTGGCAAAATGTCAAAGTCAGAAATAAATCAAATAAAAAGTTTCCTATTTTTTGTTGGCATCGATAGCTTCCCTTTTTCTCTTTTGCATACAATATATGCGTGCAGTTCAAGTGTTGGGAGTGGGCATGGACTTGAGTGTCCTTTTTGGGATGGGCTATCCGGGGTGTGCAGCTGTTCCATCTGCCAGGACAGACGTATCTGGTGTAGGCGTCGAGATGGGAATCGAGTTCGAGTGCCAGGAATTCGAATTCAATCACACATCACAGGCTGCAGAAATATCTAGGAGCTCATGCAAAAACGGAAAGAGGCAGCTGTCGCGCGCAGCGGATGTCGGCCTGGTTTGATGGGCGGCGGTCTTTTAGGTGTTGAAAGTAATTTCCACACAACAATCAAATGTAATTCACATGCGAGTGCCAAAAAAAAAGAAAGGAAAAGGAAGAGCAGAAATGCGCAAATCGACAGCTGACAATGACACTCGCCCAACGCAATGTGGCTGGAATTAATAAACAAATTGCATGAGCGACAGTCGGAACTGTCGGTTTCAACCAATATTGAAATATGCACGGTTCAGAAATGCTAGAGTTTGTTAAAAAAATTTATATTTTTGTTTTTTTTCTTGTGATATATAGGGCCTAGATAAGTAAATATTATGACAAAAAAACCATTTTGAAGAGTTCAGTTTGGAAAATTTACAAGGGTCCAAAGCACTTAAGGGGCCGATCGGAAACAATGCACTTACAACATGCTTTGCTTTTAAATTTCAGTTGTGATGGGCTGCATATTAAAGACAGCCGACATGGAATGCTGATAAGTGAAATATATAAATGACAAGATTTTTAATTGTCTATAAACATACGGTAAATAATGGAATGGTTAAACACATCAAATAATATTATTCGTACTTCAAACAACTTCACCTTTGGCCCAGTGAGTCAGAAAAGGGTGTTACGATTGTGGGCTGGTGGAATTTAAAATGGGGTGACACATGCAAATGGAACGGAAATGGCATAGAGCTGTGCAATGGGGACGGCGAATAATTGCATTTACTTGCTGACACTCTCCACTCGTCGCACTTAATAAATAATAGCATTAACTTATTATTGTCACTTTCTTTTGCTCTTCCGCACAGCGTGTCGCATCCTTAACACTTTCTCACTTTCACCTCTTTCGCTCTGTTTGATTCCAGGGCCCAGCAGCAGAGTGGCGCCGCCGCGGCAGGAGCGGGCGGCGGTGGCTCCGGATCCGGCTCACAATCGCGCACGGGCAGCCGCAAACTGCCGCCGCCATTGTTACGGTCTCGTACACTGCCCGCCATTATTGTGCCAGGACTTCCGGTCGTCTCCCTGCACACGGACAAGCAAACATTTCAATTGGGTGCGTACATGCCATTGCGTCCGAAACAATTATGACCGGTTAATTATATGCAAAAGAGGCTGAAAAATAAAGTGTCAAATTAAATTGCTTTGTTCTTTATAATCCGCTTACTTATGAAAGGACCATAAAAACGGAAAAATCACGTTTCAGCAGTTAACGATGCAATAATAATAGTTCCAACCTGTTATACATTATTTACACATTTTCATTTTAACAGTATTTGTACTACTAAAGGAGTAATTATGTGGATAACTAAAAACATTCATGAATGAAAATACACCCAAAATAGGGTATTTTTAAGAATTTAGTTCAATTTAAAATTGGATTTAAATAGGAGGTCTCTGAACTCTATGTAGGCTTCTTGCTTGCCATTCTCCCTTTTTAAATACATTTATTTCTATTCATAACAAAACTGTTCAATTGAGATAACATTTGTGGCGAATTCGAATTGATTTATTATGGCTTAGCCCGTAATCAGGTCCAGGCCATCGCATATAAGCCCTTACTTTTCCCAGGATGCCAGTTAAAATCTATTTGGAATGCTTTCACCAACTGGCCATTGAGCGTTGTGTTGTAAAATGTAATTTAAAGTTTGAAAAAACTCTGCATACTACGCTGTTTTGCAAAGGCGTTCACCTGAATGCTATCTGACGTGGGTGAAAACATCCCTTGGAATCCTTTCCAGCAGATTCGATCTACTAATTAATTAGAGGGATAAGGGAATGTTTGCTGCGCAAAAAAGTGTGCTACAAAGAATTCTTTGGGAGCATTATTGTAAAAGTTGAATAGCGAGAAGGAACTCCGCGGAAAATCTCAAATGAAAAGCTGAAAAAAAACAGACAATTTCTTAGCGAGTCTCAGTTTGCTTGTTACATATTTTCCATTTGTTATCATTAAAGAGTGGCCTGAAAACTTCTTCTTTATATATTTATCAAAGCTATAGCTACGTGGATTTATCATCTATATATGCCAATCAATGTTAATGGTCATTCCTATATAAACGAAGAAAGCTTCAACTACTTTCTCCCGGAAAAACTTCCCCACGCTTTCAAGCAAATAGTTAAATAATGAAATATGCCTTGCACATTTCCGTTTGCCAACATGGCGATGTATGGGCGTAGCATGCTGTGGCTACAGAATATGTAATTAAAAACTTTTGACAGGTTTTCGACCCTTGTTATGATTAATATTGTGGAAGTGCATTCGGGACATGAGCCGACATACGATTTTACTAGCCGATTAAACTGAATTTTCCAGACGAACGTTTGCTGGCCAGCAAGAGCCGCAGCGGCAGCGCCAGCGGTCATCGTTGGTCGCTCCTCACACGTGCCACCAACAACAGCAGCAGCAGCACCAGCGCTACCACCGGCAACAACAATGCCGCCAGTAGCAACAACAACAACAACGCGCATTTGGCCAACAACAATAACACGCTGATGGTGAAATCGTTGAATTTGCCAAAAGACGACAGCAATTTGGTGTACAGGCGCAAGTCTTCGGGCAGCACACCGCACCAGCACCACGCCACGCACCACCAGCATCATCATCAGCACCATCTGCAGCAACAACAGCAACAGCAGCAGCAGCACCTGCAACATCACCAGCATTTGCAGCAGCAACACCAGCAGCATCTGCACCAGCTGCAGCACCTGGGTGATAGCTCGCTGTTCCACCTCTCCGACGACTTCGAGTGCCATGCGGATGGCTCTCTTCTGCTCAGGTGGGTACAAAACAAAAAAAGACATCCCATTTTGTAGTTTTCTGTAAGATAAAAGGTTGGAATTTGGAGGAAAGATTGCCAATAATAATAAATCAAGAACATAACTAGGCTAGCTAGCGGAAGGAAACTGAATTTTTCTGAAAACGCAATCAACTGAAGTCGATGGCTCTAGCATCAATATCGAATGGAATCCGGTTTTATTACATTTTCAATACACTTTAAAGTAAAAGCTTAGGTTAAAGTCTTTTCAAGGGTAAATTTACTAAATTTCCGTGCCAGACCTTGCACTCTAGCTCCGTTTAGTGACACTCAGAGATCCTCAAAGATTGAGTCTTATAGATAACTTTTATATACCAACAATTTACGAACATTTTTCACTGTCGTAATATTAATCTTCGATATTCACTTTGCAGGATCCCCGCCCCGCATGTGGTGGCGGCGCGTGCCTATCGCCTGGCAGCCCGAAAGCGAGCCGCAGCCTCTTCGGAGGCCACCACTCCTCTGGCCCGGGAGCACACGCTCCACGAACTACCGCTGGCCGAGACGTCTAGCTCAGGATCCAGCTCCGGATCGAGCACGACCTTCACGCGGCTGGCCAAATTGCTGCATCAATCAAGCGCCTTGGCAGGCAGGTCCAATCTGCAGCCACCGCCGCCGGGTGACAATGCGGTCCAGAGTCTGGGCCTGGGCCTGGGTCTGGGCCTCGGCGAGGAGGCGCCACGTCGTCTGTCCTGGGAAAGGTGCGTATACGTAATTTACAACCTCTCATCCTGTCCTATCCCATCCCATGTGCCTTTGCATTTGTGAGTGCGCTGTCTGCGCTGTCAACATTCACCTTGACTGACTGGTGACCTGGTGGACTGGGGGAGGGACTGTCGTAGAGCTGGTGCAATTAGCTAATTTCATTTGCGCCCCCAAGCTGGAAAGCTGATCTCGGTCGTGCATTCCGTGTCCGCCACCTACCTACCTAATGGCTGGCCACATGAGGTTGGACGAAAGCCGGTGGACGGCTGGTGGTGGTGATGACAGGCCAGCAGCTTGGCCGGCGGTCGAGTGCCGCATTTGTCTTCATTCGTTATGGTTCACGGCAGGCTAATGGAGACACATGCAGTTGCAAGATTAACACGCCCCGGGATAACTTTCCCGCTCTCCTCCGGGGATGCTGTGTTAATTAACGTCACACATGCTCCACACGATAAGTTGCACAAATCAAACCGCAGCTGGGCGGACTTGGGTGGATGGACTTAAAGGACCTTGTTGGCATTATAAGCCCAGCCAGGGAAACCCAATTAAGTAATAATCCAAGCTTAGAACCCAAGATGCTACGCAAGAGCAGATTAGGCGAAATGAATCCAATTAATATGGAATTACGAAATTTATTAAAAACAAAGTCTATTATACGCTTAGTACGGTGATTCATTTAATATATGCAATATGCAATATAATAAAATCTAATAAATATGTTCGCCTTGTTTCGATGCGGTTTTATTCGTGTTTTTGGTTTTGGCAATACTGAATAATTGAAAAGAGATCCATGTTAAATGAGTTATCCCAATTTTAGCTCAGTTGCTACTACAAAATTCACACGCTTCAATGCCTCTGCGGCTAAATCAAACGTGTCCCTATTAATTATGCAAGCACATTTATCGACTGAAACAAGAGGCATCATTTATGGGAGCTAAACCTAGACTGGCCAATAAAACCTAGCAGTGCACAGTGCCACATGTCCCTGACGGGCTTAAGCAATTTACGAGCGGAAAGATTACGCCTTGAACTCTCGTCTCCACTTTTGCAGTAGACCACTTGCCAGAGACCATGGTCAGGAGTGTAAAATCATTTTGGCAAACAAGCCGCAGGAGGTATGGGAGGACCTCCCTTGCCACTCGAACACTGATTGCAACGCTCGCCTCTCTCTCTCTTTCTGACAGCAGGACACTGAGCAGAGAACAATGGGCAACGACCGTCCTTGTTGTTTATTTTTTTTCAAAGCCACTATAGAGATTGTTGATTAAATATTTATATTTTTGTAGTGTGATTAAAATATGTAAAATATAAATACAGAAAACATATCGGTGTCAAAGTGTAAATAATATTTATTTTTTTCAAGACAAGCCAGGTTTTTTCCCAGAGTGCTCTTGAACAAAGAGCAGCAGGAATGCTAGCACCCCGAGCGCTGTTTTATATGTTTAAACTTTGATATTTTAAAATGCAAAAAGCACAGAACTGAAACAAAAGGAGTCGAATTTTTGGGTCGTTGTTGTTCTGTTTGTATTGCGTTAGGTTGCTAAATTTAGAGTGAACGAGCTTGTACGCAAGCAAAACGACGCAAGTGGCAAAAGTAGATGTAGGAGCAGAGGCAGCCAGCAGTGCGCATAATAATAACTGCAGAGTTCGGCCAGGGACGGTGTGAGTTAGCGGCGAGTGGGGATCGGAGGGGCTACTCCCCAGTTAGGGTCTTAGTTGGGGTTTCCTACAGTCCTCACTGACTTAATTGTGAATGCATTATTCATGAGCCAACAGCCAAAGAAAAGGAAGGCGGCGGACAGCCCAAACTTGCTCTGCAGCCATTTTAAGAAAGTTAAAGCCTGGAAACTTGATCAGTCGACTATAAGTTACCTGGTCTTTTAATTTAAAAATAATGCACACTTTTTATACATTTAGATATTATTTCATCCCGAAAAGAAAAGAAAGAAGCTAATAATTAGACTTAAACTTTGAATAACAATGTTTTATCTGCAGGTTTAAGCTGAAAAATTATTTGGATATATAAAAAATGCTTTCTCTTTTACATTGATACAGATCTATCTCACGTCCTTTCTTATAATCAAGTAAACATCTTAAAAACTCTTGATTTCGGTAGGTCTTCCTCTCTTCCTCATGAGACCCATAAAACCCTTGCCATTTAAAAGTACGCGGTATGTCAGAGAAAAACACGAAGCGAAGCCAATAAAACAGTGTCCTGCCACCGAGTTGCCAGTCTGGTGTTGAGGATAAACTTTTGTGCGTCTTGTTGCCGCCACCGCCTTTGCCACTGAACTACATACATACACACATAGCTGTGAAGCCGAAAGACAACAAGATGCGACTCGAAGTTCGAGCAAACGAGCCATAACTGAAATTGCGCATACGTCATGTGCGCCATGCACACCAGCAACCCTCATCAACACACAGAGAGCTAGATGTGAAAACAAATACAATGACAGAACTCATTAGCTTGGCTACGTGGGCGGCGGTGGCGGCAGGTTATGTAGTGTAAAATTTTATAAATTGCATGCGGCTCCGCGTCCAAAAAAAAAAGAAACAAACGTTAAACTAAAAGCCTCGACAAAGTCGCCGAGTTGCTGATGTCAACATCAATTTGTGTGGCATCGCCACCATTCTGTTTCTGATTTATTTTCAGTTTCACTTTGCGGCCTTTGTTGTGGGGTGGCGTGCACTCAGGAAAAATTCGAACACTAAATACCACTTAGCAGGAAAAAAGTACTGTGCTTTATATATATTTTTAAATTATGATAATGATGACTTTTCTGAATAATTTCAAATCCCTTTATACATTAGATGAATGTATTTAATCTTAATAAGTATAACCTTATATATCCAGTTGGTATACTATACTTTTCTCCATGTGTATGAGTGTATGTGTGGCGCATGAAAGGTCGGAAAATGCGAATGGAAACTCTGAGGCCTGATGATGAGCGACAGACAAACGCAAAATTTGGCAGATGCGACCCTGAAAGAGTCTCCGGTTGGAGTTGGCCAGCAGTCATTAGGCCTAATGTACGGCTCATTTGACCAGGCCAAAATCAGAGACCGAAAGGGATATCGATCGCAATTCATGTTCATGCTCACAGAGTTAACCAACTTCCCCAATGCCCCAATGCACTTTTCCCTCACATCCAATTACTTTGCAGGCGACACTAAGCCATGTCTCAGTCAATTGTTTTGAGGCTGCCAACCCAGATCTGAGTCAACTGGCAGCCAGCCCTTATTAAGAGCATTTTCCACACTAGCTTGACAGTTGTCTCCCCCTGCCCAGGAAAATCACCTTGAAAAGCATTAAGGAGTTTTCCTGGTGGCACGCCGAAAATTTCTATAGAATTTCATGCCACTTTTGGCGAACAACGTGCGAGACATTCAGGCAACACACACCCTTGTAAGGGAAGGATTGTGCTCATGGATGTGTCACCTGTTCTTGGCACATTGCCTGGAAATCACCTGCGATGGCTTTGGGGGTTGAGGGAGTTGTGCGAAAAGTGTAAATACGGAGCCAAAATGACAAACCAGGCATGGAAAGGCACTTAGGAGAAAGCATTAGGTGTCCTTATTTACACAGAGAACAATGTTTTCATTGGAGCTCGAATTATTCAAACAGGAAATAACGTACCACAGTCAATTGTTACATTAACAAAGGATATTCCGAATGTTGTACATTTCATTATCACCTAGCCAACAATTAAACCATTCTTTAATATAAATATAACAGAAATTATATGTTTGTCAGAGATATATCTCATATTTCAGATCATTTTTCCCAGTGTTCGAATGTTTATTCAACATACAGGTCGACATGCTCACCTGCTGGATGTATTCGACCTTGTCAAACGGAATGCTTGGCTCTGTTGTTGATATTTTTGGTGAGGCATCGCTGGGAAAACACAGGCCAAGTTTCTGTTTGGCAGAGCTCTTGACTTATTGCCGCCAGTTGGCAGTTAGTTAAAGTGTTTGGCCCCAGCGCCTGTATGCATAAGTTAATAACAATCATTTGTATCGACAGCTCCTGCTCTGAGGTTTGCCGGCAAACTCGCAGCAATCTGGCGGAGGTTAGTCGCCAGGACTCGGGGCATATGGTCGCCTGTCAGTCCTCATCTGCATCGCAGTCCCCCTGACAACTAGCAAGGACAACCAGCCGCAGGAGCAAGTCAAGTAGAGCTAACTAGGGTCTATTTTGCCGCCTGCCGCCTGTCGCCTGTCATGAAATATGTCTGTGGCTTGGGGTTCTATTTCTTCCGTACTTTTCACCCCCCAAGACCGAATTCGAACTGAGCCCCACTCAACCGTCCTCCAATCACCCGCCAACGCCGACGACGACGAACACAACTTTTTGTACCACAGTTCACTACAGAAAGTTAACGAACACTTAAAGAAATGAGCGCCAACCAAGTCCTCCTATCAGGTTATTGGTCGCAGCAACGCCCTGAAGACATTTTCCACTTTGTTTAGAGTGTAAGAGAGGATGATGGGTAAAGGGTTCCGTTTGGGGGCAGGGAAAGCACTTCGTTTGTCGCTTAAAAGCGTCGTAATTTGATTGAATTTGCGTTGATTATGCGTATTTAGCTGTTGGCAAATTATGAATGTGTTTAATTGCAAACTCACTTAATTGTCTCTGGTGGGTTGAAGGCAAGTAAAAGGCAGGGATCGCTGCGCGGTCTTCGGTTTATTATGGTTTCGGATTAACAGAATTAGCGTGTGTACAAATGCATCTATCAGCAAGAGGGTTTCGTCTTGTATTCCGCCTGCACTCCCCGCTTTTCTTGCTGGAATTAACTTTTTCGAGGGTGCTGAGGTTGCCGACAGCTTTTGCGGTTTTAATTGAAAATGTTGCGCATACGACGTGATGTACAAGCACACGAACGCTCATAGAGCCCGCATTAATATATGGGCTTTCATTCGAGGACAAATTGGTTGACGTTGACTGTCGTCGCCGGCATAGGGAAAGTTGCCAAGGTTGGGGCGTGCTTAATGTGGTCGAGTTTCGCAACTTGACTCTGATTATGCAAATGCTGTAAATGAGCAAAAGAGCGACGGCTGGGCGGGGGCGCCACCCAATTTGTGTGTGCGGCTTATAAATTAATTCAGGGCACTGTAAACACAGTGAAATATGCTGCACAACACAAAGTTTCCGAACTAAACTTCGCAGTGCAGCCGTCGGCAGCGAGGGAAATCGTGAACTGCAAGTTATGGCCATCCAAGCCATGCCCATCCCAGTTCCCAAGCAGCCGGCAAATTAATCCATTACTAGGCCGTCAAGTGGACCGTAAATTGCAGTTTACTTTGACCCGTCTTCCAGCCCCATTGCTCACCTCGCTTTCCATAAACTTGGCCAGTCATGGGCAAAAGCGTGCTAGCCAAACAGGCATCGCCATGAAAAGTGCGGAAAAAGCACAGAAAACTGTTTAACTCGAATGAAGAAATACGCTCGGATGGAAACATGCGTCAACTTTGTCAGCATTACCCACAGCACCGCATTAGCGCCAGCTGTCCACTGTTGTGGGTGCACTGGGAGAAAAGCTCTTATTCTAAACAAAATATATTGCATGGCTTGCTTGTATATGATAACGATTCTCATGAACTACAGTGTTTATGAGAATGCTGATTTTGTCAAAGAATGTTGGTCACAATAAACACTAACATATGCCACCACTTAGCTTGAGTAATTTCTTTGCAGTGTTCAGTGCCGGGCCATCTAGTCTTGCCGCTTCCCCGGCGAACGGCTTTCTCCGTTGGCGTGGCCATAAAAAACGGTCACATTATGGCAACTAGGCCGGCCAGTGACCGCAGCGCAGCTTAATGGTCTGCGGGCAGCTCATTAAAATGTCCGACAGCGTGAAGTAATTACGATACTCTGCAAGTTTGCACTTGTCCCCAGATCAAGTCCCACAAGCCATCCCCCCTTCTGCTTCTCCATCGAATCCCTACCCGAACCCATTGAGTTGCTCCTCGCGTTTCCTGACTTTCCTATCCGCTTATTTCTTTTTGCAGACGTAAGGACAGCAGTGCTCTGCAGCGTTCGGCCAGCATCGACTCCTTTGCCGAGATTGTGTTTAGCGATCTGCCCCGCCCCTCGCTCGCCGTTACGGCGCCAGGTACCTCCGCCTCTGGATCCGGAGGAGCCCCATCCCCGTTCAGCAAACGTCCCTCGGCCAGCAGCCTGTACTCCACCTCGACGACCAGCTCCTTTGGCTCACAGGCACAGGCCCAGCTGAATGTCAATTACGGTGACTCGGCGACCGGATCCGGAACCGGGAGTGGAGCGGGCACGGGTCACCATGGAATAGCGGGCGGCAATGGGGCCAGCAGTGCCAGCAGCAGCAGGCGGGAGAGCATGCTAAGTCCCTCCTCCACGCGACGCTCTAAGCTGACCAGAATCATAAACGGTGAGTGCGGAATATCAGATTTGGACTCGGAATCCACAATTTATTCTCTGCTGCATAGTGGCACAAGGGCGATGCGTGCCATATTTATGGGTGAATAAGGTTGGAAAGTATCTGGTCACTTGTACACATATTACTTTAAAGCAATAGTTAAATGGAAAAAAATTGGATGTTAAGCAATAATTGCCCAATGAGTTTTCTAAATTCGAGTCAAAATATAATACCTTTATATTTACAAAGGTATGCCTTTCTAATTTACCTTTGTTGATCTATTGTACCTTTCCCATCACTGTTAGTGTTGGGAACTAAACCCACTGGCCGGCCAGAGGAGAAACGGGACTGAATAGTATTAGCTCATCGTTCTAGTCATCGGTGGCTTATTTATTTTGTGCAGCAGGCTGATTGAAATTCAAATGCGCACTTGAGTTTTCCGGATGGAAAGCCGGGCAGGCGCGGCATTAAATCGATTGCCACTTGGCCCAAGTGCTCAAAGCTCACAGCCCTAAGTCCCGGGGATTGGAAATCAGAACGGAGAGGCTAAATTAAATGAAAAATATGAAGTAACTGCACTATGTTGTAGGTCGTGAATTTCATATTGCACCTTCGGAAAAGTGAACTTTTGAGGCCTTAAAATGGTGTAAAAGTTGAAGGTGAAAACTTTTTCTTTAGTACTTCGTGGCTCAATCGGTTGAAATGGTTACTAGGGTTAAAGCCAAAGTTGTTTGCAATCTCTGAGAGGTTTCCTTTTAACAGAACTTTGTGTGTTCTTCAGAATAAAACTTTTCATGGAACTACACTTTAAGCCTATCAGAGCGTAGAATAAGACTAAGTTAGGGCCAGCGATCAATGCAAATTAGTAAGCTGAGAACTATTCTATAATTTAGTTTACTTTCAATTGAATACATTTTTATATAATACATAATAAGTTGTTAATATTACTTGACTAATTATATCGACATCCGGGGGAAACTGATATTTAAATTTATTAAATTAATCATACAGAGAATAGCTTTCCTTTTCCAAGACTAAGGGATAAGGCTTCAGCCAAGATAACGAACAACAGAAATGGGTTCCTTCCCTTAATCTCCCCTGCATTATCACTGCCCCCAGCATAGGCGCTTAATTCTACGAAACCGCCGAATGGCCAGAGTGGGTAGTTTAGCTTTTTCGTTAATTCCAGCTTATTTTAAATGAAAATCCATATATGTACATATATACATATGTCCAAACTTATTTGTATTTATATGAATGTAAAAGGATGTTCGTATTTCTACAAAATTATTATGATTGGATAGTTATTTGGTTTTACTGCCCAGCCTTTTTTTCCACTAAAATCAGCTATTTTTCTTGCCAACACTGCGACTAACTGTGAAGCGTTGACCATTAACGGCCAACGCCAACGCTTGAGCCGACTGCGACGCGACGTCAGCGCCAGCGTCAACGTCGCACAGTGGTCAATTGGCGTATCTAGCGGTGTATTTATTTTTTATTCAATTTGAAGTAGATTCGCACAGGACATCGCGCACGGTACTTTTTAGAAAGCGATAATGCAAATTCAAATTGTACCATTACGCATTTTCTTTTTACTCTTTGCATTCCGTGAGAGATGCTAGAAACAAAAAGTTTTAGAATTTTTATCAAAGCGAAACATGGCCTTTTTTATGACGTTTTCCGAAAATTATTTTGGAATATGATGAATTTTTTAAAATCTGTATTAGATCAGTTGATCGTCTGCTTTAAGCTCTTATAAATTGTACGTGAATTTCATAACTTTGCCTAGTCTTTGAAAGGAACAATATTTTAAGATATCTAATTATGTATTTTACTTTGGAAAATCTCGCTAGCCAGCCCACTGTGCGATCGCAGAGTGGAGCTGCAGGCGCAAGCAGCAACTTCGTTTGCCACTCGACGTCGGTATCAGTCGACGGTCAACTTTTCAACGGTTCGGAAAACGAGCGGCGGCGTCGTCGCAAGATCCCATTTGATCGTTAATGTTTTTGAAAAGCGCTCGCGCAGCAGTCTAATTGGCGAATGCCATATTCAGCAGCCTAGTGCGATATTATTCCTTTGAAAGTGCTGAATAAGATCTGATTACTTGTGGATTTGTGAAAATTGTGCAAATGAGAAATACGCGTCTCAGTGCGCTTCGTTTCTGCTTCGCTTGTTGCGTCTTTTCGTGAGTGTAAGTGTTTGTATGTATACACGCTACCTGTTTGCGGCGGCGCTGTGTGAGTGTGCGAGAGAGAGCGCCGTGTTGGTGTTACCTGCGCCGACGTAGCGGAGAGAGCCGCATTCGGAGAGAGGGAGATATATTTTGTTGTTGCTGGTGCTGCTTAAGAAGTGTCAAAAAACTAAAGGCGTCGCTTTCGTTTAAAAAAGAAACGTAAAAAAGTCCCAAAAATACAGTAAACCGCCGCGGGGCAAAGAGAAATTCATGTGTGTGTTTATTTGCAATGTTAATTAAATATTACGTGCCAGTAAAAACTGCAATTTGCTGGGAGACAGTTGGACTCTAACGGTAATTGGATTGCATGTCCAACTCTCCTCTTGTTGTTATTTTGTGGGAGCCGCAACAAAAACAACCAAAAGCTGCAAAAAGACGGCAGATACAATTGCGAAGACAGAGAGAGAGAGAAGGGCAGCGAAAGTGAACTTTTGCTTTTGCGGCCGAGGGAGAGAGAAGGCCCGAGCAATTTACTCACGTGTCTATCAAACTGTCTCCGTCTTGATGTTTCTTCTTCTTATTGTTCGTCGTGCCGCTGCAACATAATTACAGCCAGTAACTGCCTCTCACTCGCACCCACACAAGGAGGCCCTGCAACTGTAAAAAGCTTTTTGCAAACTGACTGATCTCTGTTGTTGTCTTGTTTTTTGTTGTTGTGTTATTCACAGGCGACGTTTTCATTAAAGTGGTTTGTGCTGCAATTTTAAATACGTTCACCGCACAATGAACAGGTAAGCTCACTCACACACACTCATACTACACCTCAAACAAACACTCAGAGGCACACACAAACTCAGAAACACAGTGGCGTACGCAGGACTTCATCTCGTGGGGGATTTATATCCGAAAATAGGAAACTTTAAAAGGATTCATAGTCGATTCTTTGGTTATTAATTAGAACTATAACTATTTTTACATTGAATATCTTGAAATAAATGTTTTGGTTAAGATTAATAGTTTCGCCGGGAATTTTGAAAATGAGCTAAACATTGTTATTACATAATTTTGCAGCTTTGTAATATTTATAAATATAAAACCTAAATTTGTTTAGTAATTTTACCAGCAATGCTAAAATTGCATTCTTAAGATGCAAATAAAATTAAACTTATTAGTTAATTAGTGCGCAAATCCTCTAACGTTTTTTAAATAATACCCCAAACGTATGCCTCTGCACGAAAACACTCGCGTTCACAAAGGCAGATCTTTGTTGGTGTTGTGCTTTTTTTGTTGAATGGGAGGGGGTTGAAATATGCAACGACATGAAAAACTTGAACTATTGCAACATTTTTGCGTTGTCTTGGCTTTTGTAAACCAAGGTTTATTCACACCGCAAGAAAGTCAAAGTTGTC
>VNJV01002833.1:0-47890 GCA_008042635.1 Drosophila nikananu
TGCCCGGGACATTGTGGACAAAAGGGTCAAGAAGAGAGCCAACCAGCCAGCCGTGTAAATCCTGCTGCTGCGGGATTTTTGTTAAAAACTGCATAATTCATATGCAACTGTAGGGGGAAGGGAAAGCGGTATGGGGAAAGGCCAAGGGGCAAGGGACAATCATCAGCCAGCATTCAGCATTCGGAGTCAAGCCGCAAAAGAGCTGGTCGGCTTGGCGTGACCCGTGCAGGCTGCACTGTGTTGTATTTCATTTAAAATTTACAAGTTAACAATATTAAATATTAACAGTTATTTATGCATTTTTCGGCACAAATTTTACACAAAAATTTACATACATGGCAGAAAGTTTCCTCATCGTCGACGTCGTCGTCGTCCTCGCCGGCCAGAAGATGAATGTGTTGATGGATGCCATCGTGGTCCTGGCATGGCACCACCATGCCATCGTGGTCCTGGCCACGCACCACCTGCCGCGTACCTGCAACAAACGAGGTGGTTGCTGCCAAGTGATTTCTGGTCTAATGTTTTTTAATGTTGCTGCTCATGCAGCTCATGTTGCAGCCATGTCGTGTGTGTGTGTGTGGGCGACGCTGATGATATTGTTGCTGTCGACAGCAGCGGTTGCTTTGGTCAGCTCACCGTTGTTGTCAAGGTGAAAGAGTTGAGAGGGGATGATGCACCTGCAAGGACACACTTTTCGAGTGGAGAGCTGCCCTGGCTAATTTTTCGCTCTTTGTGTTTGTGGGAGAGATGCTCTGGAGTCGAGTCCATTAGCATTTGACAAAGTTGTCCAGCGGTTTGACCTCACCGCCCCCCCTGCCTCTGTGTGTGTGTTGCGGCTGTGTTGCCGAATTTGACACAACATTTGTCAAACCGCAAAATGGCTGCCACAACGTTACTTTCATTATGCAAAGGGTCAGCCAGACAAACAAGGGCATCAACACGAACAGCAACAAGAACAGCAACAGCAACAGCTTCGGTTTGGTTCTCACTCCACAACAGAACAGTGATCCATCCATCCTTCCATCCATACAAACCCATCCTTGTTTTCCTTAACCCCTTAATGACATTTGCGTTGGTTAGCCCCGCTTGCTGGCTAATAAGCTGCGATTTATCAGCTACCAAACAGGACAGAGAATCCCTCGTTTGGATGGTTTTAAGATCAGCAAAAAGTTGTAATCAAGGGAAGTTTTTTGGTATAATATTTAAAGAAGAGTTTAAACTATTACATAAGATTTTGAAGAACCTTAAATAAATATTAAAGCATAAAAGGAATTTACAAATTCTAGATTCTGTAGTTAAATCGTAGGTTTTTTTTACCACTTTCTATGTTTATTAAAAGGAATTCAATCATACCGTACATTAAAATAAAAGACAAGCACACTCAATTATCATCACAAACCATATATACATCATATACCATATACCCAATAATCCTGAAATATGTTTTGGCAAATCGATCAGTCATTCGTATGCATATTTTTGCACACTCAAAATCGCATTACGAAAGACGGAACCCCCGGCGTATGCGTAATTTCATTGCTGGCGGTCGACCAGGAAAATTGTATTCCGAAAATTTGGCAAATGCAATTGTCACAGCGTGATTTAGCTGGACAAAATCGATGACAGGAGTAGACAGGCTGGGACAGGACTCTGCTGGTTCGCTCTCTCTCTCTCTGTGTGTGTGTTTTGGGGATGAAAAGAGGAAATCAATTAGTGCAAACATATTTGGCAGGGCGCTAAAAGCCTTGACGGATGATGATCGATAAATTAGCGAGAGCCCTCGGACGGATGTGTGATATTGTATGCACATATATATTTATGAACTGTGGGGAAATTATTTATTTACAAGTTAACGCTTGACCGCCTGCTGATGCTGATTTCCCTCCCCCTTGTCAGCTGATAAATATTTGATGGGCCTTTTTTGTTGCCATCCCGGCGGCGAGCCTTGTTTATTTAGCAACAATTAGCAGCTTACAAGCCAGGCGTATTATTGATTTCCATATGCATAAGGATTAGCGAATGTTGCTGTTTTTTTTTCTGCGATATTTCTCCCCCATTTGCAGGACTTTCTATGCAAATGCTGGGTGTGTGTGTTGGCGGGGCAATAATTAATAATTTAATTGCTTCTGTTTATCTCTTAATTAAAAGGGATTTATTTGACCATTACAATGCGAGCACAGAGCAGGCAGCACTTTACTTTTTATCGCCTTTGCTAATTAAGTTGCATAATTAATGACTCAATATACAATACTTGTATATATGTATTGATGTTATTGACAATTGAAGCGGAGATATTATCCCCTTACGACCGCACACAAATCTGACCATCCACTTGTCGATGAAGATGACCACAAAAAGTGATTAGGGACCGGGCTTAATTAGATTTGATTGCTCAAAAGATTTGACAAAACCAATTGCAATAAAGCAAATTCAACATGCTAATCAAATTTTATCTCTCTCTCTCTCTACCTTTATTTACAGGTGAGTTGCCCACAAGATTATGGCCAAATGCCGGCTCAATTAGTAAGTAGAAAGACCGACAAATTCCACTCCACTCCACTCCATGTCCACTTCCACTTCCACGGCGGGTCGAGGACTACAGAAGGCCTGTCAGCAGCAGCACGCCCTCAAGTATGCTACACTAATTTAATTTCAAGGCATATTTGCAGTGAGTAGCGTCTTTTCTGCCTATTTGGCACAAACCTAATTAGCCGCGAAAACAATGGCAACCAACCAACCGCTGGCAGCATAGCCTGGCTCTCGGCGAGCTGGCTGGCAGCGGCGGCGTAGCCTCGGCTAATTTCCATAATTGTTATTATAGAAATTCAGCAGCCATAAACAAAAGGTTAGTTACTTGCCTAATGACTTGAAGTGCGTCCTGCTTGGGGGCTCCAGGACCCGGGACTCTCAGCTCCCCTGACTTGATAAACATGTAAATGCGCTTATCATCCCGCTTGGCAAAACTTTTACCGAGCTCTCTATCAGTTGATTTTTGAAGTACACTGTAGCAAATAATATGAAAATCAGCTAGCTAAATTTGAAAAGTCCTGCTGCTGCTCTTAATTTCTTAATTCATAATTGAAATAGTGAAAATTTCAGTTAAGATAGCAAAGGAATCATCATTCCTGGTGTAAAAAGAAGAAGTACCTAAAACTCAACTTTAGTTAAATAAACTTGGAAAGATCTTGCCTAAACACAATATTCTTCTAAGGTAACCAGCCTCTTTCTTTGGATATTCTTCAATCTAAGGCCTTACTACATATTATTACACAATAAAATCTAAAAAACACCTTAGATCTACCCCTAATAATCCTTCAATATCCTTTCTTGCCGTGCACATCAAAACCGCGCATTCATAACCCCGACAACGGCGAAACCTCTCATCCAATGCGAAAATGATAGCTCACAACTTTTCAACTATTTGCAGAAGATGTAGCAGGGTGGGTGGTTTGTGTTTATATTTTCTGTTTAGTCACCCTGCCAGCAGGGGGACCAAACAACCCAGCACTAATTAGGCTGTGGCGTTGATTTTTATGCCCCTAAAAATTGAAACGGAAGAGCCGGCCGCCGCACACTAAACGCTTTTAAAGACAGATCTTAAAGACTGTGCGAGGAAGTTTTACGAGGCGCAGACAGCCACATTGAGAGTGGGAGGCCCAAAGTCGAGGAAAAAGTCGGCCTACAAAAGTTCTACGTTGTTCGCTGCCCGTTGAACTTTACAACTTTCGCAATACTTGGCCGCTTTCAGTTGTTTGTTTTTGCGGACTTTCGGGCCGTGTCCTGGACAAAGTGACGACTTCAACCGGACGCCTTTCAATTATTAATGCCACAGCCACTGCCATTGCCATTGCCACCGCTGTAGTGTAGTTTAATTAATTAATTTGACAAAAGTTTCGAATTGAACTTCAGCAACAGTCTGGCTGAAGTCGTCCGACTGCCTGTCGGTCTGCGGCTTTAAAAGCCAGTCTTAAATAAGTCTCGATCAATACACAAAATCACTCAAAAACATACAATAAAAGAAGTGGAAATAAAAGAAAAGAAAATCAGTAAGCAAACAATAAATTAATTGTTATTTGCATGCAAAGGCTTCTCTATTACGACTCCAAACAATGGCAAAGAAAGGAAACAGAGGCATTCTTCCGGCTTTTCCTGCCCACACACACACACTCATTCACATTCATTGTTTTGGCATTTTTGCTACCTGACCCCGGCCAGCTTATGAATTTATGAATATTTCAAATGAAGTTTTCATTAAGTGCATATGGATGGGGAAGCAAATCCTTTGACGTCAAATGCAGTTCATGCTGGAATTTTCTCGACTTTATTTGAGCCTGTTTGCTGTACACACACATTTCTGGGCAAATTCCTCTGATGGCTAGATTACGAATTTAATTAACAATCTGCTCTTGGCTTCGCCTTCGACAACACCACCAGCACCACCTGCACCTTTTTGTGGGCCAAATCGAAGTTGCAACAGGAACGGCAGAAGCGAAACAACAAAAGGGCCTGGCGCCACGACCTCAAAAATGTTTATGCCGCACTTCCGTTACTGGTTTTGCTGCTGTGCTGCTGCCGCATGAGTTGGCTATAATTAAAAATGCTATTACTGCCAACTTCATATAAATTTTTAATTAGCAATTTTTGCTATTTTCCTACTTTGTTGCCGCTCGGCTCTCTCGCCCACCCAGACCATTGTGGCGGCTGCTGAACTTTTTAAATTAGCACTTTGTTAAACACCCTGACGAAAAAGGTAGCATCCTACTCGGCTCTCTGGCAATGTCGGCATAAATTGTTTTTTAAAAGGATTTCGTCCATTGCCCCCCCTGCTCATTGCCCCGGCTCTTTTCCCTCCTCACCCTCCCGGATTTGTTGCGGGGCCACAATTTTTGAGGCAACCAAAGAACGCGTGCCACGGCAGCTGTTCGCACGCATTAAGCTCGTTGTGGTGCGGCAGCTGCCATAAATTTTTTAGATAACAACAAAAGCAGGAGGACAAGCCACATACACGGCAAGAAAAGTGTCCTTTCATAGCTTCTTCTAAATTATTCAGTAATCTTAAGGGTGAGAGGAGGTCAAAAAGGCAGAATTAAAGGCTTTGCCAGCACTTTAAACCACAAGATGATGATTTTAGAGCTTTAAAGACACCTCAGAAATTATTTCACTACATAAACCCATATTCATTTCTGTTTGTGTACCAAATAAAGGCGCAAATAAAACCAAAGCCTGCGTATTTGCGCTTTAAAACTTGATTAGCATGCAAAAAGGGGCGTCGCTGACTCTTGGCTCTTTGGTAATTATTAGATTTTATGCATGGCCGCCGTATTACCACTTTTCCAACGGCCATAAACAGACGCAAATATTGACAATTATGGCCTATAATTTGACACCCATCGGTGGCATGAAGCCAAAAGGGTTAACAATTTAAATTAAAAGAGCATCAGTCAGGCGACGACATCACACATGTGCATATACTTTACGATTCAGCAGCTTTTGTGTGTTATTTGCCATTCCACCACCCCGCCCGCCAGACACGCACTTTTCATGCATTTTAATTAAAATTAAGTTCATTTTTATTACCAGCAGAGAGAGAGAGAGGGCTAGTTCGTTTTGGGCACAATTTTTACAATTAAATAAAGATTTTATTATCATATGCCAGCACGTCTTTGTCTGTAAATATTTAAGCTGCAGGCTGGCAGGCAGCAGGCAGAGCGTATAAAATTTACTGAAGGTGTCGCGTCGGCATATTTTAAAAGCGTTTTTGTTACCACCAGCATCGCGCCAGTTTACTTAGCCAACACAGAGATACACACACCCTAGGAACGGAACGAACAGAGAGCAGGCAGTCGGCCCTTCATATATGCAAATTTATGTGACATTGCGGCAAGCACGCGTTCACTTTGGCTTAAGGCTCTCCGCGCTCCTTGCCCAAAGGAATTTCCGGTGTTGTGTGTGTGTGGTGGTGCGGTGGCTTTTGTTTTCTAGCTGACGCTGCAGCAGACAAAATGTGGCCCAAATGTATGCAAAGCTTTGTTTAAAGTGTCATACGAGCGATCCGAGCTGGTGTGTGTCTGTGTGTTTGTGTGCGACTTGTTGGCAATTTAATAGCTGCCGCGACCTGCTCCGCCGTTTATGCATATTTAATAGTTGCTATTTTTGCTAAGTGCTCGAAATTATCGTCAGCAACTGAGGCATCCACCGAAAATCTGTAGCTAAGCTCTTAAGAACACGAAGCATTTCAGAGAGTGCGAGGCGAGTCATTAAAAATGCACAGGAAGAAAAGAAATCACCTGGAATATTTAAGTGTTTTTGGATGATTTATGAAAGGGAACCCTTATATCCTATGATGTAAAGAGCTTAAACTATACTAAAACAACTTTTGTGCTGAATTGCATAAATTTCCTAGCTAACTAAATCTTGGAAAATATAAATAAAAGTTATTTTGCTAGGAGTTAATGGCTTGGTTATTCACTATTTTATATAATTTCCCTTATTTGTATATTTACCATAAATAAATAGACAATTCAAATACTTTTGTGACAGTAAGGAAATAATATTTCCATTTCCCATTTCTGGGCACCTGACACAAAAACCCACTAATTAAATGTCTGCCTGTGCCTTGGCCTGCCTCCGCCTGCAAAAAGTTACTCTCGACCCTCTGACTCCCTGACAAGTTACACAATTAGCAGCTGGCAAACCGAAAGTTGCTCAAACATTTCAATGAATTCTCCAAATTCTACTCTCGGCTCTGCCGCAGAGAAAGTTTAGCCACCGAAAAACCCATTTTCCGGTTCCCATTTCCCATCAGATGCTAATGAATTGCTGTAACTGACTTGCTGCTTCTAGTTCACAGTGCCAGGATTTATGCTATGAGAATTCAAAGGTAAATAGCATGGAGTTTAGGGGGTGGCAAACTTTAATCAAGCGATCCCTTTGTTTGCCTTCCACGCCCTCCCCCCCGTTTTTGCTCTATCAAGTTTGCATCAATTTCAATATTCCCACTGTTTTCATTTAATTTCAGCAACTTAAAACTTAATTGTATGCTTTCCATCTCCCCCCCAAGGTTTTTTGTGCTTTTAAATGTGCAAAAATTAAAGCAAGGAGGAAGTCCTCGCAACAGGTTGCCACAACACAATCTCTCGTCCTGCGGGGAGCGGGAGAGAAAATGCCGGGGAAAACACCGAGTTGAGATTGCAACCAACGCAGCAGGTCCCGGGTCGGGTCTTGTAATTTGCAGCACAGTCAGCGACAGCGGCAATGATAGTTTCCCCAACGCTTTTCCACCTTCACCTCCAACTCCCCCATCCTCCTCGTGCGACTCGCTTACTTTCCGTTATGAATAGCCATTGGAGCAGGCGAGGAAATGCCAGGAAAATAGTGGAAAAGACCTGGGTACGGGGTACTGGTTACTGGGTTCTCTGCCCTCCCCCCCAGCTTCATCATTTAAAAGCGCATTAAAAAGTTTTTAGATTAATTTCGCTTCTTGTTTTTGCCACTGTTTGCTACTTACTCCTCACTGCTGACGGTTTGTTTTCGCTTAATGTGGCGAATTTTAATCCCAAATTGCTGAAATTTAAAACTTGCAGAAAAATATAGCATTTCGGGGGAAAATATGCTTATTTTCTCTCTCTACAACAATTGCTCCAGTTACTAATAGGTTTTTCGTGTTCAGGATCCACACACGTTTATTCATGAGCTAACATGCAAAGTGCAGTTGCTGCTGCTGCACTGGCAATTCAATAGCTTTTACCTCTTCAATACACATTTGCCAAATCATCAATATTTTTCCTCATCTTGCATCTGGGAGCGATACACAAGCATCGCCCCCAACGTGGAGGATGATACACTGAGGGAAGTGGATAGAGGAAATTATTATAGATTTTTTCTACTTACATACATAGGAACTAGGCTGGTGGAAAATAATTTAAATGAATTATATATCTTTGAAAAAGGGTTTTTTCAGTTTCTTAAAAATATTTTTAATACATCTTTAAGACAGTTTTCTTTTTAATTCTAAAGTCACCCTAAGGCTGTCTTAAATAGATCCCCCAAGAGTCTCCTAGAAACTTCATATAAGTTCATTGAAAGTGGAAACCACCTAAAAATCCTATACATATTTCCTAAAACCCCAAAAAAAAACCCTTTCAAACCCCTTTTCTCCCCTAAATGCTTTATATTTTTCCTCAGTGCTCTTCGGGGTTTGGCTCTGTTTGCCAAATGGGTCCTGGTGATCAATGGGGGTTGGGTTTGGCTCTGGCACTCGCTCTCACAATCATTTTCAATAAATTTATCTGCAATTTCAGTGGATCTCTCCACTCACACACACATTTGCGTTGCGTACACATTTATAGAAAAGAGGAGCTGCTCCTTGTTTTCGCTCGAATTCAATTCCAAGCAGATTTATTTTTCCACCCAGTTTTCCCATTCATAATTTCCATCAGAAGAGGGAAGCCCCGCTCGCATTTTTTGTGGGGCTTTTGCAGTTGGCTCTTCTAATCCGTCGCTGATAATTCATAGCGCAGAATGCGTGTGCGGCCCAATGTGATTTTATTTGGGTCTCCACTTGACTGGGCCTGGCATACTATATATATATCCACAGAATCCTTTTTCGAATTTAATTTTTTATTATATTCATTTCTATGCGGTTTTTGGGTTCGACCTTTCTCGCCACAAATTATACGCAATTAAGCAAATTTGTCTAGGTACCCGAAAAGAAAATGGGGGAAAATAAAAATCAAAGCTCCTTGGTCTGAGGTCTCAGGTCTCAGGTCACTGATTAACAACCCCGACAGCCGGCAGCCGGCAGCAATCCTATGAAAACAAATTGCAAAAAAAAGGATAAATAAAAATAAAGAACAATAACAGGGAGCAACATGTAAATAAATGCAAAGAAACGGAAAGACAACTAGGAAACGAGTCGGCACAATGCCACGCCATGGACCTTTTCAATACACTTAAAAAAATTGAAAGTGGAAATAAATATAATTATAAATATAGGAATATTAAGGAAAAATCAGAAATGGTGCTATTTAAATTTAGTTTGAAGAGCAAATCACAATAAGATTTATTAAAGCTAGGTTTTAATTTTGCCAAAGGGAACGGGATAAATATATTTAATGGCCACATAAACCAGATACTTTTAATGCTTTTAAACATTTTTTTAAAAATAGAAAACTTCAAGGGGGTAACAATAATTTATAAAATAATATTTCTCAAAAACAAATCCCTAAAATATCTTCTGTGTATGATTCCCGGGTTTACGTCCGGTCTGTCCTGCGGTTCTCCAAGAGACACGGGGTAAAGTCGCGGAGGGGCGAGTTCATTTAACTTACGGCGCGTTTCCGATTTACCGCAAATTTGAAAACCAACAAACAGCCAAAAATTCGCCCAAAGGCCTCTTCTGTGCAACTGCAAACAAAAGGGGCAAAAGCCAACAAGTAAATACGTAGCTGGCGATGGGAAAAGTAAAGGATAGCAAACGGAGAAATCTAAGGGAGGTCGGAGGATACAAAAAAAAAATTGAGGAAAACTCCTCTGAGAAGCTGGGGGAAAATTTGTGAAATTCAATTTTCGCCCAACCCTTTTTGGTATATTTTTTTTTTTTGTGTTAACACTTTTAACTTTGATTTATGCAAAAATTTCCACTTCACTTTGCACATGGCCAAAAAGTTTTCTCCTTCTGGCCCGTTGATTTGTTGATTTCTAACAAATATTTGTGAGCTTTTCCGATAAAAAAAATATCCCCAAAAAAAATATGAGGAAAAGGGATGGACAAGCGATGACTGTCAAACGTTGTCGTGGACCCCATCGTCAATGAATCATGGCGTCATTCTTTCTGTCACCTTTTCCCCGCATATACAGATGTTTGTTGTGTTGGCTCGTCCTCGTCCTCGTCGTCGTCTGGCTTGATTCTTTTATGTGCTCCTGGCTCGTGTCATCCGTCATTTCTCTCAACGGATTGGAGGATTTTTTTCTCCCTCCCCCCATCTCCCTCGTTAGTGTCACGGACCAACACTTCCGGTTCACTCAGTCGGTAATCCTCCGGCCACACATACCTTTTGTCTACGCTCTCTGTCTCTCATTTATCACTGCACTTGGCCCACTCTCGATTTAATATCAATTTAAATTTCACAAATTTCATTGCCGAAATGCGAGGCATATTATTCATGAGCGCCCTTCATTAGCCATGTCATCGTCATCATCAATGTTGCATTATTTTTAATGGCAATTATGAATATTGCACACACGACCGGGAGTTTTTCTAGCAAATTAAATGGATCAGTCCCACAAGAGGGACTCTTTTAATAATTTAATTGTCCAAAGAAGAGGCGTCTGCAAGTGGAAAAAAATATATATATACTGCCTTGCAAAAACATTAATAAACCGGAAGCACAGCACGAGCTCTCCTGGCGGAAATGGGCGAGAAAAAAAAAAAGGATTCAGGACACCCGCTGGGACCGGGGGGTGTGTCGCGTTTCCCTTAACACACAAAGTCCAAGCACGGGTTCACTCGCCCATCATCAACAGTTTTGTATGTTTATCTGTGCGCGAAAATGCATTTTTGCATACAACATACAACATAACCGCAACAGATGCGGTCGCTTCAATATAAATGCAGTTACAAATGGCGGACCTCCTCCATTTTTTCGCCCCCGTGTGTGTGTGTGTGTGTGTGTGGTCATTACAGCGAATTGCGTTTGCCAGTGTGTTTTTATGGTGCCGCCTCCAACGTGTGTGTGCGTTTGCCCGTTTTTTCCTTGGTCATTTCCGTTTTTGTTGGGCCTGCCCGCTGCTGTCCATTATGGCGGCTGTCCTCGCTCATCACCAGGCGGGCGGAAAAGTGTGGGAAATAATTCGGGAAAGGGGTTACCAGAGAGAGCCGTCCTGCAACAATGCAGCGGTCATTTGGCTGCCCTGACTTTTGTGCGGCACATGTTCACTTGGCAAAATCAGGGACGATTTTATAGCCCCAACATATGTGGGAAATTCAAGCTTCATATTCATAAATCTGTGATTTATCTGCTTGCTGCCACATGATCTTTATTTATCTTTAACATTTTCCACTTCCTGAAATCTC
This sequence comes from Drosophila nikananu, assembly GCA_008042635.1. Taxonomy (NCBI): domain Eukaryota; kingdom Metazoa; phylum Arthropoda; class Insecta; order Diptera; family Drosophilidae; genus Drosophila; species Drosophila nikananu. The sequence continues at coordinate 11,075 of VNJV01002833.1, forward strand.
TCTTTATTTTCCTCTATAAATTCGTTGATAAATTTTCTCCCAGTGCCCCTCTAGTTGCATTTATAAAATGCATATGACAGACAGACAACTGACCAAAGTAAAAACACACGAAAAGCGATCAGGGACGGCATACACACATAACGCTAATTATGGGACTTATAGTCGGTGCGATGCACCTTTTAAAGCGGATTTCTTGTTAAATGCATTTCCTGCGAAAAGCCGCTTTTCATGAGCTACCACAACACACCCACACACACACACACATGATGTGCCATTCACGCAGGACAAACACAATCAAAGCGCTTTCAGAGACGGCTAATGAAGAGCAAATGCAAATGGCCTCTCTCCCTGCGAACATCTCTCTTTCTGCGGCTCATTAATGCGCATAATCAAAGCGGCAAAAGCAGATTCTGCACCGCCAGGAAACAGACAGCAGGCAGCAGTGGCAGCATATTTGTCACATGATTACCGTATCAAATAACACGCAGACAGAGAGACAGAAAGGGATTACACGAGGCCGAGACATGGCCATGCTAAACCATCCTGCAGGCAGCAGCCAAAAGCCTGCAGCCGGCCTGGCTTCATCCTCCGATCCGATCGGCCGTCATAAAGCAAATTTCGCGTTTCGCAACTGAAAACCACAAGCACCATAATTTGGCACTATCCACAGTCGCCAGCGGTGCCTGTTCGGTACGGTTTGGTGCGGTGCGGTGTGGTGTGGAATGGTGGGCCAAAGAAGCGTCCAACCATTCCATCACATTCACTCAGCCAGCTGTCTGAAATGCACCGCAAGAAATAAGCTAAAAATGTCAAAGAAAAAGGAGGCTATGAATGCTATTGAATCTAATTTTATGGGGAATACTTTTTAAGAGATCTCAAATCTGCAGTTTGCTTATTACTCTGTTAAGAAAATAGAGCTTCTACTCGTATATAATTAAGGCCACATAAGTTCCCAGTGCAGACGGGCCATCCTTGCATTCGGTGACATGCCAGGACGAGGCAGGACGTACAGGAGGAGGAGCAGGCGTCGGTCAGGAGGAGCGGACAAAGACAGCCCGCAAGCGTGTGGCAATAGACAATGTCTATGCATATTTGTCATATGTGCAGTCCCGGCTCGTTGTGGTCCTGCACTCATCCTCTCTCCCACACACACACAGTCACAGGCACATCCTGCCAAAACTGAAATTGAAACTGTTTGAGACCCGTTGTTGTTGGCTGCTCCCCGGTCTTCGCTCTGTGTGTGTGCTGGCCTCGTCGCCTGGCAGGCAGATAATTTGCTTGAAAACCCATTTTCCGGTTGTTGTCTCAATGTGTCCTCTGTGTTTTTGTGTGTGTTTGAGTGTGTTCGAGTGCTTTGTTTGACAACTTTCAGGCCGTTTTCAGTGATCACTGTCACGGAACCGGCAAGGGGATCACTTCAAGGCTTCGTGGAGCTGCCCTTTTTCTTTTTGTTTTGCCTATTTGTTTGTCGTTATGACCATGCCATGAAATTCAGGTTTTTAAGCTGTGCCGCACATGTTTCGCGCTCTCAAAAACCTCTTAGGACAAGTGCAGCTTTGTTGCTTTTACGGCCCACAAAACACACTACCAATTGTCGCTGTATTTTCCACGAAACGCGAACTTACCTTTGGCACTGAACATAAAAGGGGTTGTGTATTTTTAAGGGGGATTTTTAAAGGGAGTTTTATGATGGTTTTTTTTTAGTTTTTCTTTTAAATTTTGAATGTTTCGAGGGTAATTATTGTTTACGGAGTCTAAATGGTGCTTTTAAAATTAAGACCTCGTTCGGTTTCTTTTAATGTTTGCTTAGGGTTACGTTTCCAGGAAGTTATTGTAATTCCCAACATGAAATTTTAATAAGAATGAATGCTTGACCATTGCTTGTGTATTGTTATAACAAAAGATACAAGTAACTTAACTCTAGACTACCTTTAGGTTCCACTCTTTTTCTCTGTGTACAAAACACGAAAGAAAAAAAGGGACCTCACATCAAACGTGGCCCAAATGTTGGCCGCCTTAGCAATACAGCACTTAACGGCATCGTTGGCTCGGCTTAGGTAGTCGCTGCCAAAAGAGACGGAGATTACTGGGAGAGCCAAACGGCATCAGAAGGAGCTGCAGGCAGGAGCAGGAGTAGGACTAGTCACGGTCTCCTCAGCTATTCCATATTCATAATTGCTAATGGAATATGCTGTGACAACCGCAATGATGACGAACAGAGAGCGAAGCTGCGCCCCATCATCATCATTATCCTCATCCGCCTAAGGACGATGACGATGGTGATTATGAGCTCACGGCCCACTACAAAGTGTTTTTCCGCCTGCCTGCCTCCCCCTCCGTGGACTAGAGAACTCCCTTACCTCACCCCTATATATATATATATTTCCCAGAGCTGTTTTCGGGGCCATTCCTGGGAGAAATTAATTTGCAACTTGCGAGACATTTGGCGCTGGCGTCTATTTACATTGTATATATTACGTATACGCCACGGCTGCTCGGCTTCTCGGCTGCTTGACTGCTTGGAGGTTAGATATTCCGAGGCGGCCACAGCTGCTTCTCGAAAAAAATGTGGGCTAATTTCTAGTCGCCGCCCGTCACCTGCAGCTATTTTCACATTTTTTCTTTTTTTTTTTGGTCGTCCCCCATTCACTTTTGGCCGTGTTCGTTCTTTGTTTTTTGCCAAGTTTTTGGTGGCTGGCTGGGGCTCTTTGTTAATTGGTTCAGTCACCTGTCTCTTGATCTGCCAGTCAAGCGCACACGACCCGTGGAGTCGATGGTCGCACCACCACCACCACCCATTGCCATAGTCATCAAAGTGGCACCACAACCGGATGGATGGTTGAAGGCGACAACGCTTGCAGGAAAATACGAAAATACGAGTGACGCGGTGGAAAGCCATGGAGGAAGGAAGGACGGAAGGAAGCCGGATCCTTGGGCCCGCTCCATTTGCCAACCTGGCCAATGAACGTTTTAGATTACAATAGGTTAGGGCAAGTCCAGGGTGGTGCTGGTGCTGGCCTGCTGCCTGCTGGCCACATTAGCCAGTGGTGGTGGCTGGCTCGACCGCAAAGTTAGCGCCCAGCGCCGCACCGCTCCGCCGTCCGTCGTTAACTTAATTGGCCATCACCACCCACTTTGCGGGTTTTTATGGCGGCGACGACCGAGAGAGAACCCAGCCAGACCCAAACCTAAACCCCTCTGCCGAACCTCCGAAAACCCGATTTGAAACACCCCCCTGGAACTTTGGCTTTGTCGACGCGTCGGCTGTCACATTTTTTGACATTTTTATTCTACATTTTTTGCTATTTAGTTGGTTGTGTGGTGGCGTGGCCCCTGTGGGCTGCTTTTGCTATTTTCTATTAGGGGTTCATTTTTTCATTCCTTTTTATTTTTGTTTTTCTCCTTTTTTTTGTCACCTGGCCGTAATGTTGTGGCATTGCCTACTTTTTAGCGCAGTGTCTCAGGGTTTATGACTGTGACTTGGCCTAGGGAATGCACTGAGGGAAAGTGGATAAGGCAATTATTTGTTACTCCAATTTTTTTACATTTTCAAAGTTTTCATAAATAGAAGTTCAGCTTTTTCCTGCTTTAAATTGATTAAATTCCCCATAAATATTCTCTCTAGTTTTAATTTCATATTTTTCCCAGTGCATAATCGACTAGGAATGTTGAGAATTTTCCGTTGGCCTGTCGTTTACGCTCGGTTTGGCTCGGCTTTCTATTTTTTGTGATTAATAGGTGTGTTAATGGATGTCATTTTGATGTTTCCGCCAGACGCATGTCCACAAGAACCGAGTCGTCCTCGTGCCTCGTCCTGCTTCGTCCAGCCATCATCCGTCCTGCCCTCCCGTGACCTCCCACCGTCCGCGTCGCACGCTTTTGGGCCCTGCTCAGTTTTATGTTTAATTTGAGCATTTCTCGCTAATTTTTAAGGCTCGCCATTAAATGTAGATAATTTTTTATGCTTTTCTTTTGGTCGTCGGTCTCTGTCGGTCGTCCAACGTCCATCGTCCATTGCCATTCATTTACCATTTCTATGCCTAGGTTTATGGCCCCGCCCCCCTTTTTGTGGGCGCGTCGTAAAAGCGAGAATGTAACGAGCCAGCGTCACGAGCTTGTTGCAAGTTGGTCTCCGCTTCTCGGACGCTTTTTCGGGTTCAAATGCTGCCCCAGTTGTTAAAGCCTTTTATTTGCTGTCGTAGACAAATCGTTTAGGTATTCCTCGACCCTTGCCTTCGTCTTGCCGCGCTTCCTTAGCTTTTAATTACTCGCAAATTCGTTTTTAAAGTGCGCGGGCGAGTTTCCCAAAAGTGGCCAGCAGCACGAAAAGGCTTAAAATCAATAGCCAGAGTTTGTGCGGCGGTGTACGATGGTGGCTTTAAAAAAATATGTTCTCGTTGGTGGTACATGGCATAAAATGCAACATGTTTTTCGCCCATCCAATGGCCACGCCTCCTTTTCTTTTTATTGCCCTCAACGCACAAAACGCACAGAAGGGGTTAAGATTATAGGAACTGAGATTTTCTTGAAGAAAAAATGTATAGATTTATTATTAAAACCTGATGAAGATACATTTAGTATTGTCATTGAATAGAATACTAGAAAAACCTTAAGAATAAAAAAATATTTTATTTCTATGAACAACATGGTCACAGTTGTAGTTTTTTAATTTTTAAATATTTTTGGAGGGATATCTTTTCTTGAAAATTTTAGTATTACAAATATTTTATACCTTGTTGAATGGAATTAAAATTTGTAGTCAATCAATGCCAAAATGCAAGACTTTAACTTTAGCCAGTGTGACCATAACAACAAAATTAATACTACCACAAAAAGAAGGGTCACATATGTGGTATTTTATTAAAGATAATTTTTTAAAATTCTTGTGCTACTTCAAAACCCTTTTATAGAAGAAAGACTAAGCTTTTAAATGAAAACTAACATTGAAAGAAAATGTAATTTAATTTTTAATTCATAGGCTCAGAAGTGCTATGCTTATGACGCCTGCTGTCCCTGCAGAAGCCCTCGATGTTGCAGCAGGCGCAGTAATCGATATGTAAACATGCGAGTTTGCGTTTCGTTGAATGCCAAATGCACAGGCGGGGCTGTGCAGGGGGTAGCTGCGAAGGGTATAAACGGGTTGTGTGTGGGTGTGTGGCTGTGTGTGTTCGGGGGTGTGTATAAATTTAGAAGCAAACACGCCGACAAACCAAAAAACAACGACGAACACCGCCGAACGCCAGAGCAGCGACAGCAACAAGCTGCAATCGCTGTGGCATGCAACATGTTTTTATATATAAATCAATTACTTACCAAACATGACGCGGCGAGCAAAGGGAGGCGTCTCCCAGCCATGGATTTATGACCATAAAATAAAGATGGGAATCCTTCTGTGCGTTGTGTTCGTGCCACTCCGGTTTTGGTATGTGCGGCCGCAAGTCCATTAAAGTTATTCAAATTGTTCAGCAATTTGATTAATTCCCGATTGTGCCGCGCAATTCAGAGCCATAACTAACTTCGTTATGGGGATTGCCCTTCCATTTTCTCTAGTTCCCTGCGTAAATGAATTAACTATCTTTAAGCCCATGCTTTTATAAAGCTGAATATAGCCTCACGAATTTAACAAGCCAAATCGAATTAGCAGCCGCGAATATTAATTGAGCTTTGAGCGGGGAGCGTGAGTGCCCTTCCAAAAATTAGAGAATCAACCGGAATAAAAATTGAAATTGACGCGTCAGATTTCCGCGGTTGGGGAGGCAGGCAGAATCCTCGAGGGCTGAAATTTGTCAGCGAACATTTTTCGGCCATGAATTGATATAAATGTGGGGCCCGGCGGCGAATAATGCGCTAAATAAATTGCGAAAAATTACATAAAATATTTAAGCGCATTCAAGTGTGGCGCTATAAAAAATGGCGGGGCATTAAAAATGTTTTTCCCCTCCGCCTGTTTTTTTTTTTTTCGTGGGAAGTGAAAGCAAAGCGAGCGGCAAATGGCTGACAGGCTGAGGAGGTGGAAGAGGCACAAAAATGGGAGGAGGGAAAGCTGGCGGCAGGGGAGAGAGTCAAGGTGAATAGACAGGCACAAAAGGAAAAGGACGGGCAAGGATAACAGCCAGCAGCAGCGGCAAACAAATTATTTGTACATATAGCCGTGGGCAAATAGCTGCCTGAATATTAGACATTTGAGAATTGGCATGGCGAATTTTGTTCATTGACTTGCAACCCCAGCAACAAAGCTGTCACACAAGAAGAAATATTAGGCGAATATTTTTAAATTCAATTGGGAATTTCGATATAATAGCAAGCTGATATTTTATATAAAAGAAACAAAGATTGAAGCTTAAAAAGGGATGAGAATAGTGGGGTTTTCGGAGGTCCTTGAATAATTTTCCTGGTATTTTTTTAGATACATCATTTGGATTTTTTTTCTGCGTGTGTGTGCACCTGCCATGCAAATGTAAGCCAGAGCGTGTGCCTTGCTGTCTTGGGGCGGAAGCTCTTTAAAGTCGGGCAGACAGAAAACAAACCGAAATGTTTGTTTCGCCGTCGTCGTTTCCTCCCAGACCCAGACGCTTTTAATGCATTTTTTATTGGACTGCTGCCGCACAAAACGACAAGCAAATAGAGAAGGCCATAAAAATAAATAAGGCACACCGTTTCGTGGGTGGGGTTTGTGTTTCTGTTCTTTATTTTTCTGGGTGTTCCAACACACACACACACCCTTCAATAATATTAACACCCACAAACCCAAGGGCGAAACGCGAGCACAGCATATTTTCGCTATTGCCATTGAGTGTCCAGCCGCCATAAATTTCAATGCTATTGAATTTTGTATGAACCCGGGCAAGCACAGAGAGCTCAGGGGTCCCAGGTCCCAGGACTCAGGTCAAGCTTTCTCTCTGCGCCATACGTGCTTCGTGGCCGCTTTAAAAAGGTATAATTTATTTTAAAAGAGATCCCCTCAACATATATTTATAAAACCCCGACCCGAGCAGGGGTGGGAATCAATATCCCGGCAAGATTTATGCCGCCCGGTAATCGTTGCTAAGGTCAGGACCAGGAATCTCTGACTGGCCTCATTACAAATGCCAAACGGCAAATGCTTGTCATTTGCATACACACACATGCCAAAACTGCTTAAGCACTGGGGGAAAAAAAAGGGGCTGTAGTATTGAGAGGGAGTCCTTGAAACCTTAAACTGATATGTTAGTAAATCAATAAAAAAGAAACAACGCTCACAGCTACTTTTCTTTAAATTTATTTAAATTAATTTAGCTGCGGTTCTCCAAGAACTCTAACTTACTCAATCAATAACTGCCTTTATTTTGCTCATACTCATTTTCTTTATCCCCAAACTTTTCCCCAAGTGTCCCCCCCCATATATACGATGTCGCATTACAGGCGAGTGAATATCTTAATAGAGAGCACAAGTCGCGTGGCGCGAGGAGCAAATAAAAAATTGCCAAAACTTTCGGCCGTGCGTAAAGTGTTGGAAGGGAAAGAATATCAATGAAATTGTCATACACAAGTAAATGCCCCGAGATAAAGAACGAAGAAAAAAGAGGGAGTCAAGAAGTCAAGAAGGGGAAAAACGTTTGCTACCTTGGCGCGGGGGAGACAGGCGGAGTTTTTCTACTGCATTTGCTGTCAGAGGAGTAGTCAGTGGCAGACAGAGATACAGACACTCAGATACAGATACTCGGGGAACACATGTTTTGAATAATTTATGCGGGCGGGCGCTCGAAATGTGCCCGCCAGGAGTTTCCCCGGGCTTCCCTTAGCCTCCCCGATTTTTCCCCAAACCAATTGCTTGGCTGGCACTAGGCCAGGCAAAGTTTTTTGCTCTCTCACACACACACACAGCGGGAAAAAAGGTGATAAATGCATAAGCAGGAAAAGTTTTGCGCCTCCTTTCGATTTCGCCTTCCAAGGGTCGACTCTGGAGTGGCAGAGAAGGAGTGTGAAGTGTGGAGAGTGGAGTGGAATGGAAGTGGAGTGTACTAATAGCGAAATTGCTACAAATCGTTTTGGCCAAACTTGCGCAAGTTTATTTTCCCCACTCAAACACACACACCCCACACAGAGAGAGTCACGTGCTTATTCTCTCCAGAAGTCAAAGTCATTTTTTCTCGCCTTTCGACATTCTAATTTAGCTGCGCTTCAAATATTTATGCAAACAAATTGAAATAAAAAGAGTTCCCGTCTCTCGGAAGCAATAAAAGCCGAAGCGTAAATATTTAGTGGTAACCAGCCAGCAGACTTTTCTATTAAAGAAGCTGCTACAGTGTTCTCTCTATGGTGAAGCTGGCTTAAAAATGTGGCATACTTATAAGAGTTTCCTTATTTATATTTCAAAATTTTAGGTATACTTTTGTTGTACAGTTCTTAAAATAAAGAACACGACAATTATCTTTTAGATATGCATTTCAGAGATTAACTAGTGCTGAGCCTTCACTGTGTTGCCACCCTCTTCCCCCTTTTTCTAGAGTGAAAAAATATGAAATAAAATGTCTGGCTAGGAGTAGGATAAAGACTCCTGCTCTTAGATACAAGCATTTCATATTAAACTTGAGCACTGAGCCGGTGACTCGTTCTGCTTGTTGCTGTGGTTTCCATACCCGCCCGCCATGCCCATTCCCAATCCATTCACCTTCTCCTCTTGGCAAGGAACCGCAGCTGTTACACTTTGGCGGCATTTTCATATAATTTATTGCTGCCGCTGTTGCTGCTGCTCCTGCTCCTCCACGGCGGGCAGGTGCTTCACTTTGGCTTAGGTTTGGTGGATTGAGTAGGGTTTTCCAGCTCCATATCATCCTTGTCTATGCGGCCGCAGCTACAAGTTGCGTTTATCAACTGACAACTAGCTAACAAATAGCGTGGCCGCCCGAGTGGTTGTCTCATTTGGGCCTACTAATTAGAATTTATTAGACGCCTGGCTGGCTGGCTGGTTGTGGCTTTAAAGACCTGCTCTTAAAGTCATCCTTGAAGCTGTGGAAAAGCATAAACAGCTGCTGCTGCTGCTGCTCCTGCATGAGCGGCAGCAATAATTGTTATTTCAATATACGGGATGAGCGCTCTGGGGGGGGTGAACCGGAGATTGCCGCTTTGTTATGGCTGCAGTTTTCCGCTGTTGTTATTTTTACCTACATATGCAATTTTTTGCACCAAGGCTGGCATTTCCCAGGCTTTCCCCCTCACATATTCTATATGTGCCATCCTCCTCGTCGTCGACGTCATCGCCATCATCAATGATGATATGGTTGGCGGATGGCAGGGACTGAGGGGCAGTCGATAGTCGACATCAATGAACCGATCCGGTGCACCAGCGGAAATATTGAGTCGTATCTGTGTCGCGACCGAAACAAACACACAGGGACTGGGACAGAAGAGGTCGAAATAATAGCACATGCAACTCTATATAAATCGTTATAATATTTTACTGCAAGAATAACTCAACGTTTGTAATGTCGTTCACAATTGCAATAAGCAATATGTAATAACAATTCGACCAAGAACCATTTAAATTATTAAAGATTTCCTTGGAAAATCAATTTCTGCCCTCAGTTTGTTACTTTGACTAATGTTTAATAACCCTTTTGGTATTACATAATTAATATCACACAATTCAAAAGGCATCCCCTCATGCAGTATTCCCAGAAAACCCTCTTCTCTTTATGCATTTGATCTCCAGGGCCTTATGCTGATGACCGCTGCTGTGTTGTACAGCCACAGACAGTCAGACAGAACGAAAAGCCTTTAATCGACAGGAACATATTCGATTTTAATATTCATATGCCGTCGTCATAAATTCATGACAAAGAGAGCTGTGGAGCAGCACAACACAGAGAGGAGGCCATGCAATATATGAGGGCGTTGATATGATGTGCCCGTACCTTGCCATACCGCCCCAACCCGCAGACACACACACCCACACACATCGGAGTTATTATCAACTCGGTGCTCTCGTGGCAGAATTAAAGCCGAGGCAACTCACTGGATTGCTGACTCACTGCTTCCTCCGCTCACTCGCTGCTGGCCATTTTGTGGCAAATGAAATTATGATAGTGGACGACGGACAACGAGACAAATCACAAGTCATGGATGGAACTAGAAGAGAAGCAGGAAAACTGCTCATTACGCAGGAATATTGGGACAATGACGACAACGACAACGGACTGCCTTCTAATTTGGGCACTTTTATTTTTGCCTCGTGTCCAGGCAACTGTCTCTCTCTCTCTGTGCTTCCTTCTTTTCTCTCCAGTAATAATACCCCAAAAGTCCCTTTTTCCACTGGATAATCACATGGTGGCTTGGGTGTGCATATCATTTGCCTTGCTCTCAATTACACATGATCTGTGTGTGTGCGAGTGCTCAGCTTTTCAGCTTTGCTCCCCTTTAAAGCGTCTTCGAGTAGAAAATCGCATGTGAGCCGCAATGTGAGGAATTAAACAACATCAACCCCCAAAGGGAAAAGCAAGGCCGAGCGAGCGGGTCCAAAGGGATGGACAAATATGGAAGAGACAATGCCACAAGCACTCTGCACTTTAAATAAATTGGAGATTTGAGTTCTAGATTTGAGTCTTTAATATTATTTATATATTAATCTTTGAAATATACAGTAACCTCAAGAAATTAAAGATCTGTAATACGGTTTATAGATTAATCTTTGTTGATTTATTTAGCTTATAATTCCCAAGTTCCAAATCACTTTATTGTTACTAATAGTTAATCTTATTATTTTTAAAATATTAAATGCCTAAACAACATATAACTAATATTGATTTTAAGCACAATTGTGAAAGAGTGAAATACCTCCAATAAACATACATAAAGTACCATTTTTCCCTTCAAGAGTTTCCTTTTAAACGCTTTTTTCTCTCAGTCCATGAATTGCTCATTACAGCAACAATAAAGGCAAAGCGAGTGTAGGCTGTTTTTTTTTTTGCTAGCTTCTGATGACGCTGACACCCTTTGCTTCCGTCTCCTGCGGACTCCGTATTCCCCTCTCCGTATTCCGTGTCCGTCAGCGTGGCGCACTTCAAAAACTTAACCGTTAGGCATATGCGTGATTATCTTTCCACCGCTGCCTCGGACAACAACAAGGGCCAGCAGCTGGGGGATGGGTTTTCAGGAGGAAGGCAGGCATCCAGCTAGCAACCCTCAGAGGCAACAATTGCGCGCTGACCCAGTTACCCGGCAACAAAGGCGGAAGCAAAGGAAACACGCTGAAAGAGGGACACACACAGAAAAGGAGAGAGGAGGAAAGGCACATGTCATCATAGAAATCAGTGAGTGCCCAGAAAACTGCCCACGCCCTTCGGCAATGGGGCGTTGCTTACCGGTGGGTGTGGAAAATCTAGTGGGTGGCACTGGGAAAATTCATTAAAATGGCACAGAGGCGAGACAACAATGAAACGGTCCACTTGGGTTCCTCCGCTCCGCCCTTCTCCCCTTTGGGAAACTGGACAGCAGCAGCTTATCGTCCTGGGCCATATGTGCCACAAAACGCACACTGGCGGGCGGCTAGCAGGGAGAGAGCAGAAGAGAGTTGGCTCGCACAGCGGACTCCCAGAGTTGGTAATCAAATATTTAGCATACTTTTTAGAAAGCATATTAAAATAACATTTCCGGTCAGCTTGGCAAAAAGGAAATCGTCGCAAAGTCCGAGAGTCCTCAAGCCCAACGGCCCCAACTGTGGAGGGCATTAGCCGGGGTTTTTGAACCGTGTAATGCACACACCCAACCTCCATTACAACACTTGTGCCACCGTGCCACCGTGCCACCCAGGCAGCCAAGGATATAGTCCAGGGAGAGAGCCGGGAAATCCCAGTAGCATGCCACGCACACTGGCGCACACAGGGCTGGCCCTTGGGGAGCGTTAATGTGCCATAACGAATGCATTAGAGACCGGGTACTAAGTAAGCGCAGTTAGTTGGCAAAGGGGTAGGGCATTTAAAATTTAATTACCCGACACGGGGAAAGAGCCCACCTCTAAAAAATAACAGTAACCAATATGCATTACCCTAATAATGTCCGCAAAATAAAAGCTTGACCGAAAAAAACGTATGCTTAATAGGTATTATACTCGTTTTGTGCCTGCAATTACATATTGGTCAGGAAAACATATTAAATGAAACAGAATTTATTATTAGGGTGTAAGAAGGGTTTATAGAAATATAACTGGAATAAAATTTGTGGAAGGGTGTTAATGGATTTATTTAAATTATGTTCTTAATGGGGAATAACAAATCCGCTTTAATTGATAAAAAATTGAATAAAAAGTAATTCAACTGGATTGAAAAAATCATGCTTTTTAGAAAACCCTGTTACGCTGCCACACATAAGTATGCTATGCCTTTTTTTCGCTGGCAGCCAACAAGTATGCCACATTTTTTTGGGGGCAAGCAAAACATATGTTGAACACAATGCACAGCTTCTGCTGATATCATTACTCACACGCACAGAAACACACACAGCAAATCGCACACACACGCAAAGAGCTTCCGGTTTTCTGTTTTTTTTTTTCAACCATTCGTTTTTTGTGTGTGTGTGGTGTGTGTGTGTGAGATATTATCAAGTGAAGTGCTCCTGCGGTTTGTCTATGTGCCAGTCTCTGCGAGTGTGGGCGTGCGTTTTGGCTTTTCTTATTATTCCTATTACCACATGTTGTTTTTGTATTTAAGCTAATTCCTTTATGTGTGCGGATGTATATAAAACGTGCAGCCATATAAAAATAAAAACCAAATAACAAATAAGAAAGCAACAAAAGCAACAGCCAGCAGGCAAAAAGCAAATAAGCCAAAGGCGAAAGCAAAAGCAGAAAGCAAAAGCGCGCAGCATGATGATAAGCCAAGTGGCGAATTCAAGCGTAGTCAGCATTGATAGCTGATGGCTGGGAGCGGGGAACTGGGGGGAGCTGGGAAGCTGGGAAGCTTGGGAAGCCGGTAGCTGGGGGAGGCATAAAGGTGCCTACTTCACACAAAATTACCCTTTTCAATTTGTGCGGTGTGCAGAGTGTGTGAGCCACTCTACTCTCTCCCCCTCAGCAGTTTCTCCCTCGTTTATTGACTTTTTGTCATTGCCGCTAATGCATAGCAGCAGGAACTGAACAAACACACACCGCACCCCACACACACTCAGGAACACACAGTCGCATCCTGCTTAGCACAATACAGTCAGCATCAGCAGTAGCTGGAGCTCTGTAGCAGCTTTATTTTTATGGGGCGCATTACGTTTAATGTTTGGCTTAACTCGGTTACTCTCGATGCTCTCTCTGGGAATCCGACTCCTGGCTTTTGGTTTCGATTCTGATTCAAGCACGGTGAGAAAAGCTGGAATAAATACTTGGAAATGTAATAAAATAATAATAAAATACAGAGCCTGTGTTATAAAAATATGTTACAAATTGAAGACTTGCGCTTGTTAAGTCTCATCTTCACATTATTTGTGGCTAGAAAAATGTTCAGCAACATCTATGGTGACTAGCATAATTATTTTAATAACAAAAATTAATTTTTTAACAGCTAAATGCATATTCATAAGCAAAAACCCTACACAGAACCCCAATTTTCCTCAGTGCATGCTTCCTTCGATGGCTGCTGCTTGTGCTTGAACTTCCGCTTCTGGTTTTCGCTTCGACTCGTTGTGTGAGTGCGGTAATTAAGTGTCACATGTAATTACAATACACTCATGTGCTTTGTAATTAGAGTTTAGCGCTGCAATAAAGCAAGACCAAAAAAAAAGAAGCAAACAGAAAGCAGAAACACACAAGCAGAAGCCGAAACGAGAAGCTCAAACCTGCTTAGCTGGGCTAATTCAGATGAATATTTCCCCCGAGCTCTGCAATTATTTGCACTGCTGTTTTTTTTATTATTATTATTATTTTGGGAGGGAATTAACCAAAAAGGGGAGAGCCAGTGGATTTAGTTTTGATGAAGCTGCTGCTGCGGCACTGGGAGTGCGGTGGTCAGTAAATAGCTAAGCTAACACCGCCTAATGATTACCTGCTGCAGAGTCCGCTTGGCACAGTAATTTTCACTTACCCACCACCACCAACCGTGTTGACGCTAACCAAACTGAAGAGCCAAACCTAAACAAAATCCTTGTTACCAAGAGCCCAGTTTCCAGTTGCCAGTTCCCAGAGAGCTGGGCAAATGCTCTGGAGCTCTGGCTCTCTGGGTCCACGATGAATCGCTGTAATTTATTTAACTTGCGTAAATATTAAATATTTATATTGTTCTCTCTCTCTTTTATTTTTCTCTTTTTATGTACCGTACTCGTATACGTATATATATATACTTCATCTACTACAACTACACACCACCACTACTACTGAAAATAAAACCATCTGTAACCATCTTCAACTTCTGTCTGTGCCTGCCCTGCCGCCTGTGCCTCAACTACAAAAACTACAAACAAACATCAAAAAATATATATGAAATATAAAATGTATGAAAAATAATGTATTAACCAACTGCCTGTGCCTGTGCCTTCCTTGCTCCTGCATCTGCATCTGCATCTGTATCTGAATCTGCTCCTGCTCCCGCTCCTGCATCTGCAACTGTATATCTGTACCCGCACCTGTAACTACTGTAAATCAGCGCGGAAGCGACGAACTTTTGAGTCAAGCAGCAGTCATGGCGCCCGCTTCCGACAATAACAATCAGGACCTGGCCACAAAGAAGGCCAAGCTGGAACCGGGCACCGTTCTGGCCGGCGGAATTGGTAAGTTTTCCCCCTCAGCTCTATCTCTCTATCTCTGTGTCTCTCCTTTCTCCCTTTACCTCTACTATTACCTTTACCTTTACCTGCCAGCTTTTACCTCCGCTTGGTCCTTTTGTCTTGGCTTAAGCTTTACCTTTACCTTCACCAGTTTTGCCTTTGTCCCCTGAGCGACGCTCAAGATAAGTGCATTTTGCAGCCATAGTCTTGGGGGTCCGTGGAGGGGTTTTGTCTGCCAATTAACCACGCCCACAGGGACAATCGGTCACACGGGGAGAAAATAAGTAGGCTAAGACCCAAGACAATGCAGGAAAGGATAATCAGATAAGAAGAAAAATGGAGGAATGTGGAGCCCCCTATAATTTTTTTGAGTTAACTTTTATAAGAATTTGAATTATAATTTTTAATTTATTTCTTTATATATAATATCCAGTTTGTACTATTATTTTATATTACTTTATACCGACTCCAATGCTTTAGAAATCGCAAAGTATTAAACTAATTTTAAAAAAAGTGGCAAAAAGTATGCAATGATCTATTTAAAAACCCATTATATGTTAATAGCATACTTTTGGGCACCAGTTTAATTGATTTTATATCTTCACAGATGTCTAGGACATACCTAAATATATAATTGTACACATTGTTTTTAATTAAATTATACATTTTTCGCCGTGCAGCATTAGACTTAAGCCTTCAACTTGGCCACAAAGTCGCCATGGCACCTGAGTGCCTCAATTGAAGGTGCGCGCCCGCGCTTTGATGCCTATAGCCAATTAACCTACTAATTAGCATGGAAAACAAGTCAGCGGCAAAAACATTCTGCTATCCGTCGCTCTTTTCCCTCTTTTGTGGAAATTATGAAGGGGAAAAATGGTGGACCCGAACGGCGAGGCTTTGCATTATGACCGGTGGCCGCTGACTGGCCACGCACTGTGTCGACACATTAATTAGCCGCACAAATACACACATTCGGTGGCGGTGGCGGTGGTGGTGGCGGCTGAGCTCCAAAAAAAACCCACCCTGCATATGACCGCCGCAAAGTAATAAAGCTAATCAAAAACCGCACACCAAAACCCGGCGAAACTGAAGCGAAACCAGCAGAATGAACCACACATTAGGCAAATATTTGACAGGCTCGCAGGATCAGGCTGGCGGCACAGGCAGGCCTCGCTAACCGAAAACTGAAAGCCCAACCAACCCACGAAAATCCAGTGAGCCACAAAATGATTGCCAGTGCAAACAAATCAATAGGCAACAATTTCCGCTGCTGAAATTCAAAAGTAATCGACTGCCTCCGCACGGCGATTGTTTTTCGGGGTGAATTTAATTAACGCCACATGCAGTCGACCGCCGCCAGGTTGCAGGGCAGGTTATGCTATCGATATCCTCTTCTCTTTTTTTGGGCTATATAGTGGGGGGGATTTTTGAAAATGCTTTTGCAATTTCGCTGTAATTAACAGCATTCAGTGCCGGCAGCCACATGGCGGCTGATGGTTGTACTGTGTCGGCGCTGCTGGGGCTTTACATATACATATGCCACAAAGAGAGGGCTTGAGCATTAGCCGCCAGACAGTCAAAGGTCAGCGGGAAATACAAAAACAGAAGAAAAAAAAGACGGAAGGGCAAGGCAGAGAGGGTGTAAAGGCAATCGACGGAAAACGTATAAAAAAAGGAGAGTGTACGCAAAAGCGGAAGCATAATATTTATTTATTACTTTACAAAGGACTTTTCTATTAATTAAAAAGCAACAAGCAGACACACACACCAACAGAGAGAGAGAGAGAAAGAGAGAGAGAAAAAAGGAGACTGAAAGAGAAAGAGAGATGGAAAGGCCACCATTTCACTTTTCTCTCCCTTTTGGCGCCCCTTTTTGCCCATTGTGTTCGATGGCCGCCGCACAGACGACGACTTTGACCCAACGGCATTTTGGTGGCCAGCACACTCCGCCCCTCTCTTTTGACACCTGCCACCTGCGGCCATTTTAATTTTCCACGCAAAGTTCTTGGGCAAACACACGCACACACCCACAGAGGCAAAGAGCGAAGGCAGCCATTAAAGTCGCGCTTAAAGTGGGAAAGAAAATCCGGGGAAACCCAATGAATTCGCATCGCACACTTAAAGCTGACACAAAAGGCAGAAATAATAACAAAAGGAATTGCTAAATAAATGTATAAGGACACTTTTATTGCACTGCAAGAAAAGAGGAGCAGGATCGAGGGAGAAGAGAGAGAGGGAGGGAGAGGGGACCACACAACACAACACAACACAATGGCCAGACAAGTAAATAGCAGGAGACCGAAAGGCAACAATGAGCATTGTGTGGTCGAGCCTTAGATAAACACACGCACTCCTCCACGTTCAATTGTAAGCGTATTTGTGTGTGCCACTAAACCAATACATCGATAGCCCCCCGCACACACACACACACTCAATCGCTCAGGCTTATTTCCGTTACACGGACTCAGCAGGACATGCAACAAATTTTTCACGTAAATGTAATAAAAACACTTTGGCATGTGCAACGCGTATAGAGAGTCGGGGAGGGGGGTACCGGTACCCTGCCACGCCCACCCACTTGAGCTGAGTGGCTGCCATGTCTGTGTGTTGTTGGTTTAGTGTGCAGGTGTGTGCGTGCGGCGATTGAATGAACCACACACATACACTAACTCCTGAGGTAAACGGGAAACGGGACTCGGACTTGGCAGCAGTTGAATTTTCGGCCTGCTAATAAATAGTTTCGCTTGATTTATTTGATTTTTTATTATTAGGAATATTTTATGCCAGGTATACGAGACCCCAGGGAGTCCGGGAAAACAGTACTAGTTAATTCCCCCAAGCTACAGGCTAAGAAAAATTATTCTTTACTTGAAAGAGTCAAAAAGAGAAATAATATTAATAAGGTTAATACAAGTTTAGAGATGAAAAGTTCTTTAAAAGCCTGCTTAGAATTTACAGCAAGGCAAAATCCAATATCTTTTTCAAAATCACAAGAATTTCTAGCTTAAATAGTCCTAAAAGAACTCAACGAGTTCTTTCCTTTGTTCCTTTCCCAAACAAAATAATAATTTAGGAATGGGTTATAAGCCACAAAAACTTGACAAATTCTTCCTCTTAAATACCCTTTTTGTTCATTAAAAGTATACAATATTTTGGAGTTATATTTTTCCTCTGTGCATCCGATGGCGTGGCCATGTCGCGTGTCCGGCTCAAAACATCAAGCGTGGCCAGGACCGTGTTTTGCTTTTGTTGTCGCCACACTGGCCATACACCCAATGAACGCCACACACCTCCCGCCGTTTCAGTTTGTTGTTTATTGTTACAGCTCTCACACATGCATCGCAGCCACACTGTTTGTATAGTCCACCAACATTTGTTTGTTTATTGACCGATTTTGGGGGCTTAATGGTCAGCTCACCACCTATGCCATCCATATAGGTGGAAAAAAAACAAGGGGGAAAAAAATATATACTAAAGCGAAACTCCTTCGCCACGCAGCTGTTGCCGCTTGTATATATGTATGTATCTATGAAAAAATATCCCCAGCCTTTAGCATGGCTAATTCCTCTCCCAGACAGGCGAGAGAATATGCTAAAAAAAATATACAAAAATATTTCGTATATATCCTGTGTGTGCGCTTGTTTTCATTATGCATGACCGGTGATCCCTTGAGCCCCCTGCAAATCTCGAAATCTGCTTGAACTCGCATCGAGCTGCGGCATCATGCCGCCAATTTAAAGCTCAAGTGTGTGCCAATCCCTTTTGCTGCTGGCCAAACACTTGAACGTTTTTATTGCCATAACCAATATAAGGCGACAGTTTGGCAAGTGTCCGTGTCCGAGTGTCCGTGTCGGAGTCCAGTGAATCCTGCGCGTGCCGCCCTGTCTCGAATATCATTCGCACGTCTCCTCCGGTCCCTGCGCGTTGCGTGTAAATATTTTCGCAGTCAATAAAATAATATTGTCATAATTTTTGCCTTCTCTTTTCCCGTTTATTTATTTCTGTATCAATATTGAGACAGCATTGAAAAGGAGTATAAAAATCCTGCCAGACCAAAAGGCAAACAGCAATTGTCAACTTGACTCGCTGACTGTGTGCAGCCATTTATGGCAGCCGCTGTACGTGAGTGCGGTTAGTGGCAGCAGACTTTTAGCAGCAGGGCTTGGCTTGGCTTTTGGCCTGACATTCGTCGCGAGTGTGCGAAATACACAGTTATGTGTGTGTGTGTGAGCCATTTAATTAAGCATACGCCCAGTTGGCCGCTCTTAATGCACAAATGAAGTGGAAAAAGTTTTTGCCAGGATCAACAAACCAAAGCAATGCTGCTTTGCTCACTGCAACTCTGTTGGCTCATAACTTAAACAATTGATACACTTCTAGGGCTTCCACTGGAAGGAAAAACCTTGATATGAAAATTAGAATTACAAAACGGGAATTTCTCTGTTAAAAATAATTCAATTTAATTGCAAACTTATTTTGTTGTCATTAAATTTAATGATAGAAAACATATTTCTTATATAAACTATATAATTTTTGCACTACTTTTTGTTAGTGCACTAACATCCTTGGGTGCAGTCTGGTCCTGGCTGTGGGCTGTTTGACTGAATGCCACTTCACTGCACACAGACATGGAGGAGTCCTCCTAGACTGCAGCCTGCATCCTGCCAAATGCCAATGCATTTTCTGGGAAAGGAAAGCCCCCCTCATATATGTACGTTAGCGGGGAAAGAAAAAACTATTCGTAATTGAAATGCAATTAAAATTTGTAAACGTCGTCGTCGTCGTCGTCATCATCCGGACGAGACCCAGCTGCGTACGTTGACTCCTTGCAATCGCAGCCAAAGGACCCGCACTCCGCTCTCCATGACAAATTTTTAATGAATTACATTTCTTGCGGGTGTTAGGCCCGAGCTGCAAAAAGAAAATCGTTATTTTCAATTATGGCCCAGAGAGAGCGAGAGCTTGTCTGAAGCCGGGAAAAATGAGCACAGGATATGCAAAAGGCAAAAGGCGCCTGCCGCCTGTGTTTGCCTTTGGCATTGGGTTTCATTTGCTGCCAAAAAATTGTGCCATGATTGATTATGCGTGGGGCGAATGTTTAAATTAAAGACAAGGCCGAGCCTGGCTGGCTGTGTAAATATCATTAAGTCCTTGGGCAAACACACACACACACACAGACAGAAGGGCGGGCAGACAGACACACACAAGTTTGCCCAACAATTTAAAATTTATGATGTGTGAGCTTGTAAAAATCTAATTTACCATCGCATAATTAAAGACGCTCGAACGCTCGTATTTATTCAAATTATATATTCGAATGTTGACACACCCGAAAGCCAGAGAAGTTTTTGGTTGGGAAGGAGTATGGAAAGTGTGGAAAATGGAAAAGTTGAGGGAAATGTGGGAAAGGGCGGAGCTTTTGTAGACAAAATACTGGCTGGCGTCACGTCATGCTCTCACATTAAATCATTAAATGCCGCCGTGTAAGCATAAATTTAATTGTTATTAACAATCAGCACTTATTTCACGCCCCCTTTTATGCCGCCTACCACACACACACACACACTCACACGCACAGTATCCATCCTGGGGGAGAAAACCCTTTTTCTTTTGTTCAACGACTCGCTTTTTCCATTCATTTTCATTTACATTTTTCGTTTTGGGGTTTCTGTTTGCTTTATGAATTTAAATTGTCATTAATTAACTTCATACAAGAAGCAAGGGGGAGGGCGAGAGTCGTTATTACACATACGACCCACCGACTGACCCGACTGACCATTCATTACGGCCCGACCATCGTCCTCCGAACTCAATTACAGTTTGTAAACTTTTCAATTAGCTATAAATAGTTTATTTATGTATATTTTTCGTGCCAACTCATGCCGAGTGTTGTGTGTGCGTTTAATTGAAAGCGGCTCTGCCTCTGGTTTTAATGTGGGGTTTGGGGGCGGTCATTAATACCGTTGAGCTTTGGCCGCCGCTTTCGCAGGAGCAGCAGCAGCTCCTGCAGCTCATTTTAATGCCCAGCGAAGCGAATGATTGCTATTCATATCATCATGCTCTCACGGCACATTGACAGTCAACAAGCAGCAACACAGCAGCATCATCATTATCGAATGCAAATTTTTATTGCCCCTGCACTTTTTTCGCTTTTTATGGCCAGCCAGAGCAGTTAATGCATTTGGGCTCTTGTTGATTTTAGCATTGTCCTGTAATTACCCGAGAGTATCCAGTGGAGGAAGGAGCACTCTCGCTCAAACATATGGTTTTAAACTCCTGATTAATTCGAAAGTTGACCACAAATTGCATTTTATTGTTTGACGTGCAAATATTTGCGGCTGATTTGGGTTATTTAACATTGGGTTGTTAATTAAAAAGCAGCGTTTTCATAACTGCAAAGCAAGTCTGAATATCCGCAGGCCATGCACACGAGTTTCACTCAAATTGCAGAGTTTTTTGCTTGACTAAAAGTGCAATCTTTTTCTGTACAGTGAAAAGTTTAAAAGGGGAAACATATAGAAGTTAAATTTGAATTAAGAAGTAATTTAAAATAAATTTAAAATAAGAAACTATCGAGTATTGTGTTACCGCCTCTCTTGTAGCCAGTTCTTATTATCTAACTATTATTTCATGAAGCTTTCACGGTACTCGTATTAGCATTTGGCAGCTGTCATGCTCGTTGGCTGCATTTCCGGTTGTCGACGCCATCTTCCTTTTCAATTATGGCCGCTCTGCCTTTTTCCGAAGCCACTAGAACAGCCGCAGGCGCTCCTTTACTGTCCCGACTCGTTTTCACACCACGTTTTGTTTGCCATCGGAAACAAATGCAGCGGGGCGAGGAGAAAATCTAGTCAGGCGAGGGAAAACCGAGAAAAAAGAGCTGCCGAAAACCGAATTGAGTTGAGTTGTTGATGGCAAAACGTCAAAAAATCCACAAATT
This sequence comes from Drosophila nikananu, assembly GCA_008042635.1. Taxonomy (NCBI): domain Eukaryota; kingdom Metazoa; phylum Arthropoda; class Insecta; order Diptera; family Drosophilidae; genus Drosophila; species Drosophila nikananu. The sequence continues at coordinate 32,736 of VNJV01002833.1, forward strand.
CGACTAGTTTTTTGCTTCTCCTGTTCTGCCCCCCGTGCATGATAGATACTTTTACATATTTTCGCCCTCACCCCCCAAACAGTTCGACATTTTTTTGGGGCAACTGGCCCAACGGCACTTGATTTGTTGTTTGTCTTTTGCAGAACATTTCCGGTAGCTTGCTTTTTATTTAGTTTCGATTTCCAGCAGCAGCAGCAGTAGCGTTTCTGCTGTCGTTTTTGGCTGTTATTTATGGTGGAAACGGCGAGTGATGGAGCAGATCTCATCGCTCTCTCCGACGTAGTTGCCGCCTGCCCATCCATGCCCATTGATTTTTAATAAATTTTTGAGCTGCCTTTTCGAATGGTCGATTGAATGACTGCCGCCTGGCCTCGCGCCAAACTATAACGACCACCGGACAGAGGTCCTGGCCCCAGCCCCCCGTCTGCATAATTTCGTTTCAGCTTCATTTCCGTTTCGAACTAATCAAAAAGTGTAATTTCCGATTAGTTGTATTCAGCATTGACCGGCTCTCAGAGGAGGCTCCCTTCTGGAGCACTTCAGGAGGAGAGTTCACCGAGTGCAGTTCGAGTCTCGAGCCTGTGAGCCGACTTTTCCTTTTCAGTGCGGCCACAAAAGGTGGGGAGGATGGAAAAGAACCTTTTCTGTGGCCCGGTTTTCCTTGCATTGTGTAATAAATCGGCACATTGACCCCCAAGACCACCGTCGTCTGCTGCCCTGATTGAAAGTGGGGAATTGGTCGGATAATGACCCTTTTACATTATGAGTTATGAGGGCGAAAAGTTCAGAGTAGAGAGCCAACTATCAATTTATCACAATCTTGGCAATTCGTAGCTCACTTTTTTTGGGCCCAGCCAATGGTTAGGTGGTTAGCTTTTTCGGGGAAATCGAGGATTACATAAAAAATGTAACCTATGAATAAATTTAAGTTAGATTAACAAGGGATTAATCCTTTAATAATTAAAAGAACAATTTGTATAAACAAAGGCTAACCTTTTCACAAATATAACTAGTCTTTTGTTAAGCCCTTTTAATTATAAAATTTAATTAGTACGATTTTGATCACAAATTACACCCGTTATTTATTTTTAAAATTCATGTTCCTTTCAAAGATTCAAACTTATACCTCTTCAAATAGCATTTAACTTTAAAAACTCCCATTTCGCTTTAAATACGAGCATAATTAAACGACAGATGGACAGCATCCAGAGTGGCCGACCACGTTCACCCGTGGACTATCTCTGACCATGTGTTTGTTGGCTTGTTTAGCAAACAGTCGACGTGGAGGATGAGCCTCTGTCTGGGAAAATCAGCAGTGGGGACTGCATTGCATTTGCATATGAACGGAATGGCTGGCAAACGGTTCTGGTCTCTCTGCTGCAGGTGCCACAAAAAATAAAAAGCGCCCGAAAGACCAACACATTAACAGGTGTTGACTAAGCGCCAGACAGATCCAGAGCCATCCTGCCCCGTGCATATTCCCACCTTTTGCAACTGCAATTCACCCATAAAGAGTGGCTAAAATTTGTTTATAAAAATTTAAGGTACTTTTGGGACAGGGCCAGAGGAGGAGGGGCAAGTTCACTGACCGAAAAAGGGCACAAAAGAGGTTGTTAAATTATTGAGAACTTGTCTGATATTAAGACTTAACGAAAGTAGCATACAACTTATAATAAGATTCCCATTTGATAAGCATTTCCATGGCTTTAGACTTCACTTTTTTGCTCAGTGCTGCGTCAGGGAGATCCCCGAAATTTGGCTGCAATCGTTTCCAGGGCCAAAGGCAGCCTAAAATCCCATTTGTGCTGCACACAGCACTCGGTGGGTGGTGGGCTGGGGGCTTCCCTGTCCGCTTTATTTATGCAAAAATAACAAACAAGTCGAGTTTTTGGGAGGGACAAAAAGGAGAGGTAAAGGAGCTGCAAAAAGTCGAACGGGGCACGGGAACGGAGTGGCTAAAAGCCTCAAACGTTGTCTGTGCGCCGGACATTGTCGCCGTGTTGCTGCTGGATTATTCACAGCCGTTGAAAGTGTGCAATGAATGAATTTATGGCCCTCCGTCCTTCGCCCAACTCCCAAGCTTAACCGGGCAAAGTGTATACAAATGTGGCAGCATTTGGCCATGTTATCAACATTTTTATTTCGTCCTCTCCTCTGCCGGCAAATAAAAACCAAAAATAAACAAATTAAGCGAAGCGCGGAAGCGGAAGTGCAGACATCTCTGGCCATTAACTGAGCCGGAGATGGTTCCACCGAGAGAGAGACCTGCAGGGATTTTGTCAGCTGTTTAATATTTCAATTGGTTAAACAATGTTTGCTTATGTGTTCCCCTTTTCCTCTTTTCCATTCCAGCCAAGGCCTCCAAAGTCATCCACTTGCGCAACATTCCAAACGAGTCCGGCGAGTCGGATGTGATTGCCCTGGGCCTTCCGTTCGGGCGCGTGACCAACGTCCTGGTGCTCAAGGGCAAGAATCAGGCGTTCATCGAGATGGCCGACGAGATCTCCGCCACGTCAATGGTGTCCTGCTACACAGTCAATCCGCCCCAGATGCGCGGCCGCATGGTCTACGTGCAGTTCTCCAATCATCGCGAATTGAAGACGGACCAAAGCCACAATGTGAGTATAGCAAAGCCTAAAATACAAATTAATAGAATAATTGAATAGATAATACTTGAAACTAGAAATTTATAAATTCATGAAGGGTTTTCCCTTTTGTTTTATGCTCTCCTCAAATCACATAATCTTTTTGGTTTAACTTTTCTTGAAGACTAAACCCGATATCTGCCTTTGGCACAACTCCCTGTCTTAAGTGTTATTAATGTGGCAATTAAGTTTTCGTCCAAGAAGGGAAACAAATGAAGCAACTGCGATTTATATGCAAATGTGGGTCGCCGGGAAGAACCCTCTGATTAATTACACTTTCTGGGCAACTTAAACCCTTGCGAGGAGAGAGATTTGGGGACCCATCATAAATGCACACACACCCACACACACGCGACACTCACTTAGGCAGGACATCTCTTTGTGGGTGCTTCAAAACCAATTTCTAATTTTAATTTCGTAAGCCACAAAGTCACTGGCAAAGTTTAAAAAGCTTTCAAATAAATACACATGGCCGCACACAACGAGAACCCACACACAGTAAACTGCATAGTTTTTGGGGTTTTTGCGGACGCATCCCACATCCAGGACACACAGTGATAGGATTCAGATACATAAATACAAATGAAACCACACGCATGCCAAGGAGACAAACGAATCAGGAATGGAGATGCCAGCTGCTTAGCTCCGAGTCAAAAGCATATTTTGATTACTTAAATGAAAGTGGAGGGGTGGTAACCGCAACAGCAGCAGCAGCAAAAGCAACACCAACCAGTAAGAGCAACAACAATCGGGCCAAAAGAAGGCCCAAAGCGAGCTTGTCACCTTTTGTGGGCTGTGGGCGCTGCCACCTGACGGTGTCTGATGGTCTGAAAGTCTGCTGGTGCCGGGGCTGGAGGCCTCCGCTCACGGTGGTGCTGGTGGTGGTGCTGTTGGTGTTCGTGGTGGTGGTTGGGGTGGTGAGCCCAAAAGCAAACTACTTAAAAAGAGATCGCAACAGCAGCAACAACGAAAAAAGGTTAAGAGGCTGCAGCACTGCCAGCACAAGGGCCAAAATGAAGTACACCAGAAGAAAAGGAGTTAAGGAGATAGAGAAAATTATAAAAACTGAAGAGGAATTTAGGAAAATTCTTACTATAAAAACTAGATATGGTTTTTAACATTAAATGGTTATAAAAGATTCCAAAATTAAACCTATCTAAAAGGCTTAATTTCTCCCTCAGTTCTTACCCCATAGACTTGATATTTGTCTTCTGAGACCCTTAAAAAAAGCCTTTTATAATATACAAAGTTTTTTTCAAGTGTAAAGGCATAACCTATGACTTGGCTGACACGGCAGCAACAATAGCAGCAGCAGAAGCAGCAGCAGAAGTAACAGGCGGCAACACAAGCAGCTAGACCAAACAATACAGTTACATTTCACTGATTACCTTTTGGCTGTGGCTAGCTCAGTCGGTGTGTGTGTTGTGTGAGTGTGTTGGCTGGTTGTGTGGGCAGATTTCTCTTGTTAACTACTAATCCTAGTAAAAGGCCTTGTTGTTGGCCCCACAGACGACAACGTGAGACAAGTCAGACGAGTGGAAAAGTCAGCGCCACTGCCTTGGTCTTCTCTAGTGGAAAATCTCTTAAAATGCAGGGGAGTGTGTGTAATCTTGTGTGTTGTGTGTGTGATGCTGCCAACATATTTATACAATTTCTCATTTCATTCAGTTTTTTTCTGTCTTTTCTGTGCCCCATGTCCATTGTGAAAATGTCTTGTCTTCAGGGTCCTTCTCCCTGTATGTTCTTCTGCATCTTCCCCTCGATGCCGTCCCTTTGTAGCTGTCTTCATTGGCTTTTGTGTCTGGCTCACCTGTGCCGCATTCAGTTGATTGTTTGGTGTCCTGACTGTTCCTTTTATTTCTGCATTTTGCGTCATATTTCGCCGCCTGTCATTTGCTATTTGTTGTGTTGCTGCTGTCACTAGAGTTGCTGCTGCTCCTGCTCGTGCTCCTATTCCCGTTGCTAGTGCAATGTGGCAAGCTGGAGATAAGATGCTTAGCGAATTGTTGTCAGCCCCTTGAGAAAACTTAAGAAATCATATATGAGAGGGCGCTGCTGTCGGGGAAATGTCAGGAGACTGGAGAGACACGAGAGAGACAGCGACAACTCTTTCTTTTCTTTTGCTTTTTTTAATTCCCTCGTTAGTTGGGCATTTCCGTAAATACCAAATTTTCACAAATTTCCTGTTTGGTTGGCTTTAAACTCGAATCGGAGAAGGGAGAAAATCTATTTCATCTGCCAAAGGGGCGGGACGAGAGGGAGTGAGAGACAAATCCATTGCATGGCCTTAGGGGATTTTAACCCCACGCACCTGAAGGCAAAAGCTGCGACGACAGGCAGCAGCAACAGCAAATCAGCAATACAGGATTTCCAAATCATCTGCTTCCCTCTCAGAAACACACACGAATCTTATATGCATGCACTGTGAAAAAAGGGAAGTAAGCTAGAAAGAATATATCTGACAGCAAAGGTAGTTTTCTGTGAGTTGAGGCTTTCCAAAATAAAATTTTCACTCCGTAGAGATATGAATATGAAATATATGGAAAATACAGAAGAGAACCTTATAAATACTGTTCCTAGGGGTAAGAATATCATCTTTCATATATTTTAACATGCTTTCTGGATCTTTAAAATCAGATTTTAACTCTAAAAAGATCTGAAATGGAAGAATTATCCCCATAGAAAAGTTGTTTCCCATCTTCAAAAGCTTTAATTCTTAAAGGTCCTTCCCTCAGTGCACAAATGGAGACATCTAGTCGCACACACATGTGCGATTCCAACGGCTGAGTGATTGCAAGGTATAGAAAATAAAACAAATAGGACGACGAGGAGGGAAACCCAAGCAACAGAAATGAAAAATCCCGTAGCATACTTTGCAGCAATCCCCACTCCCAGCAGCTCCGACATTTATGTTGGCAATTTGGCAGTCAACCGGCAACGTTGCCTTAGATATACATAGCTGTATCTGTAGCTGTTGCTCCTGCGTAACAGGATTCTAATATGTCATGTCGCAGGGATGTCCTTTCACCTTTTTGCCACAAGCAAAAGTAGCAACATCCTCCATCTGCCCCCCAACCCCTGGCTAGAACTCTCTGCGGAGCCCTGGGCTTCCGTTTCTATTCTCGCTGATGTCTTACTCTAGCAACTTGCGCTTCGACGACCCTTGACTAAGATGCCTGAAATGAAAATAAATGCACTGGCAAGTTCACGCGGTTACACGACCGCAACGAGAGCTGCCCAGAGAGCCACTCTGCTGCCCCTGCCTGCCTCTCTGTCCCACAGTTAAGTCCCCTGAAAACTCGCTTTCCCCGAGAAAAATCCCAACCCCAAAGGTCCGCAACTGGCATTGTTTAGTGGGTTTCAAATTTGACATGTGATTGTTCTTCGGGTTGTGTGTGTTCTTTTGGGCATGAAGGCGACGCATCTGTTGCCTGAGTTTTGTTTTTCGGGTAATTTTGATAAATTAATTTTTGAGCCTGGTCTGTGGCCTGTTTTACGGCCAAAAAGGGTTGACAGCCACTTGGGGACAAGACCCGGCCGTTGGCTTGAAAAAGAATTTGATTGAAATATAATTTGCCCCCAACAATCCTTCTAATCTCCTGTGTAACATTTGCCATTCCTCGGGCTTCATTAGATTCGCACAATTGATTAATCGCTGTATGAATGCCAAATGAAGAGATGCCTAGAGCCGAGAACAAGCTGCTCGGTATTCCAGCCTCCAGTTGAGCCGCGCGTTCAAGTGCGAACAGCAAATTCAGGTAATCATCATAATTGGCAATCGGAGCCCAAAACAGGCAAACAGCAGGACCACCGGCAGAAGACAATCGACAATGGAACCGAGGCGAGTTCTCCGGTCCACTGCAGCTCATTGAATGCACTTTAAGTGAAGCACTAGAAGAAAAAAGGGGGGTATTTGTAGGGCCAAAGGAATAAATCCTCATTATAAAATGACACTCAAAAGCAGAAACCTTACAAGGACATTGAATACCACCTTACTTTTTCATACTCCAAAACCTTTTCCTGGCTTTTGATAAATCAATTTCAGTATGAATTTCCCTCAGTGCTTATTGCAAATGCATTTCCCCGAAGCACGCTTGTTGTTTGCATGTGTTTGCCGTTGTTGTGCGAATGCATGTGTGTCTTTGCGGGCAGGTGCTGGTTTTCCCTTTAGTGATAAGGTTACCTTGTAATTAAATTAAATTGCCGACTACACAGACTGACTGCAGAGAGAGAGAGAAAGAGAGCTGCATTTTCCGGACGCCTCCTGTGGCAAAACCAAACAATGAAAAGCGAAAATCCAAACCGGAGAGAAAAACACAAAGTACAGGGGAAATCAACCCATAGGTGATGGACAGCAATTGTCATTTAATGGGGCACACACGTGAAAATTAGGCGGAAACACGAAGGAGGATTAATTTACAGAGAACCCCGTTTGACACTTGGCCAAAAGGGGGAAACTAATACAAATGTCAAGCGATTAAGCCGCTGAAGGGATCAGGCTGATTAGCAAAGTCTTAGGCAGCGTCTATAAATAACACGGAAAGGGGATAAGAGTTGTACATTTGATTTGGTGTTAATAATATAAACCAGGCTCAGCGACAACTCACACACACACGGACCGATGTGTTATTTAATTTGCTGCCTGGCCCAAAGACAGGCTGTCAATGCCTGTTTGGGAAAAGCCCGAGGAGGAGGCGCGGCAAGGCGGGAAAAGCGAGGAAAACGAGCTTATAGAGCCTTTACTTTCGGCACGCTATTTGTCTAACTCTCAGGGCTGTGCAGTTAAAGGATTTCGCCCAGGCAAATAACTTCACATATCCCTCAGAACAGAACTGAGCTATCTGCTGTTGAGAGCACTCATCAGCTCGATGTTTATTTTTCTATGCGCTGTTTTTCTTTCCTGTTTTCCCATTTTATTTTCACGTTTACTTTGCCCCACGTCCGCCGTCAGCCGTCGAAAGGAAAAGTAAGCTAATCTTATTGTTTTCCCAACAGCAACAGCAGGAGCAGCGTATGTGCTCCTTCTCCTTATCCTGATCCTTTGAGTTATGCGGATGCCAGTGTTTGCTTATACTTGCGCCGCGCTAAAGCTTTTTGCCATTTTGATTGGCGACGTGTTGAAAATGGATTTAAATTACATTGTTGCGCCAAGGACGTGCGGGCAGGATAACAACTGCTGCAAAACCCCGAAAAACCGACAACCGACAACCGACAACTGACAACTTTATGTATGCACTGACTTTTCCAGCGGCTGTGTCAATATTTTCATTGTATTGATTAGTTTTGCATTACCGAAAAGTGGCCTTGCCTCCTGCAAGAGGGAAAGAGTTTCCCTTGTTTTCACAGGCGTATTGACTTATCCCTTTTTTGTTGGCCAGCGGATTTTGCTACTTTACGCAGCTCGTATTTATTTATGTGGGAATATGTTCGCCAGAAGGCTTTTAGCACACCCCCCGGCGCGGTTTGGTTTGCTATTTTTGCTTATATTTGTCTTGTGCATAAGTAAGACAAATATGGTTTTGTCTATGGTTTTTTTTTGTGGCCAGAAACCGCAGCTCTTCCGCTGGCTTGGACTGACTTGGCTTTGGCTTGGCCGTAGAAACCAGGCAACGGCCAGCAGATAAACGACCCACAGCAAAGTAATACATAATCCGGGAGCTCAGCTTTAAAACTTAACTACACAAGTTCATAACTTGTAGTGTGGTAGTTGCCCCGAAAAACTTTTCGCCTGCAAGCTCTCCTTTTTGGTAGTACTAGCCATAGCCCCCCCATACTTTCCCAACTTGGCCCGAACACTTAAGCCAGCTCTCGAAAAGGGGCGACGACACTTGAGTACTTCTTCTCCGCCTCCTCGAAAAAAGAACCCACTCGCCTGCAGTTTAAAGTGTCCCTGTCAAGGAAAATGCTGTGGGGGAAAAGAAGGTACTCAGTGTGACATTGCAATGAAAATAAACTTGCTGCCTGCCAGAGAGGAGAAAAAAAAGAGCTGCAGGAGGAGGAGCAGCAGGAGCAGGATCAGCACCAGGACCAGGACCAGTACCAGGAGCTGGAGCTGCTATGAAACAAAAATATTTATGCAAAACCTTAAGTGAAAGCAGCGTCAATATTTTTTTGGCGCCTGTCGCTCTGCGGTTTCAGCCTTCAGCTTTTGCCTTTTGTCAGCCATTTTCCGGGTTTATTTCTTATGCAAAAACCGCATCAAAATCATAAAACAATTGCCGAGTTCTCTTTTCAGCTTGTTGAATATGGCAAAAGTTTTCCGAGTCAGCTCTCCTCCTGGCTTTATGCCAGTGAATGGCTCTCTGAAAGAGTGAACTCTGTGTTAAATGAACTTCCTGAAGAGTGATTGATATATAAATAATAATATAATAAGGAAGTATGTGAAGTATTTAGCTATTTTTAGTAATTAAATGTAGCTTGTTATTACAATTTTACTGTTAACTTTAATTCCTTCCCTGTTCTTGAACAATCTATAAAGTATAAAACTGGTTAAATACTTTTCGGTTTTCCACCATATGTTGCCTCCTGGATGATTGTTTAAAGAATCTCCTGGCTGCATCCTGCACGGCCACAGGAATCTCTGTTTAATGCATAATAGTTTCTCCCCAAAAATCTATAAACTTTTCACAACTAAAAGCTTGAGTTGGGCGGGAAGAAAAAAACACTGAAACTCGGGTAAAGTTTTCCGATTATGATTTAGCAAGTTGCCGCCGGTCGTATCCCCATGGTTTTCCCATCACAGCGACGTTAGTTAAATGCTCGGGAGACGACACGTGTGTCCTTTGTCCAGATTTTCCCACTATCGATCGATAAAAGTGCTTATCAGCAACTTTGTGGATACTCTTTTTCGCTTATCAAAGCGCTTTTGGCTTATCAAATGTGGCATTTACCGCGGCGAAAATGCGGGGAAGCCACCAAAGCCATACCATCGATATTAAATTATAACAATGTGATGAGTGGGGCAACTATTATATGCGGGGTGTGTGCGGGATGTTTCCATATCTAATCAGGCCACAACAACAATTCGGGATGGGGGGAAATGGGAGGGCGGACACAATTGACTCATTAACAGGCAAAACCGCGACAAGCCAAACACACACCCAGCCATTCGTTATGTTTAACGATGTTGCTGGTTGTGGTGTTGGTCCCTGAACTTTAACCCTTCCCGAATGCCATTCCTCAGCATGTGTCCTGCAAGGATAATTAGAATGGCTTAGCCCAATATGCGTGCAAGTGCTACCAAAGTTTGGTTTGGCTTTGGACTCGGCAAAGCGACAATGGCCCCTTGTTACACTGCGGAGAAAGGGTAACTTTTAACTAATTAAATAAGGGAAATATTGGGTTAAATTTGGGCTAGGTTTCCCTTAAAAATTCATATATTAAAACAGCAAATGCTACATAGTCATAGTGGTTCTATTCAAACTATCCACTGACTTTCATATTCAATTATTTCCGTGTTAGATTCCTCTATAAACTTTCCTCTCAGTGACAGGTCCTTCCCTAAACAGGTAACTAGTTTCCCTTTGCTTAGCTAAACTCTGTGAAGTTGTCCGGGCAAAGTTATGCACAATTATCAAAGTGCTTAAACGCCTGCCAATTGACCACTTGACGGGCAAGTTAATGTTGACCAACTTACTTACTGTTTAAACAACAAACAGCAAATCCCCAGACCAAAGGACAGCTTGAGTAATAGATGGGCCAAGGCAAACGCTTGCCAACAATTACATTACAATTTTTACACAATCAACGTCATCGTCATCATAATAATCAGGCAAAGTGAAGTATCAAATTACGCGCTGGCAGCAGAGGGAAAGCGAACAGAGGAAAAGGAATGGAAACCGACTGATGGCATCCCAAAGGCATCTCGAGCCGGAATGGCAATCGAAGATGAAGCAGCCGCATCATCATGCCACTGCCTCTGCCCCTGCCTCAAGCCCATTCCCATGATATATATCTAGTGTTAGCGGAGGGGATAGTACATCCCACATACGCCCCATCGTCTGGCACACACACACCGCACACAACGCGTCTCGTCGGCACTCTCTGGCAATTCTAATCAATTTTTATTATTTTTACAAACTTTGGCAGCCAGCAGCCGAAGGAGCTCACGTCGACCTGCTCTTTGTTTCGAATGGTGGCGGAATTTATCTAGGCGAAGGCAGAAACAAATAGCACGCCTGGGGAGGACTTTTCCCCGAGAACTTTTCTTTTGCCACCCATCCTGTTGCGCTGACAAAACGCACAAGCAAAATAAAATAAAATAGAACGCGGCAGGCACAGGAAATCATAGGAAAAATCAGAGGAAAATCGAGGAGGTGGCCATGGGCGGTCGAATGTGTTTACGTTATGATTTTCGAAATCAAAATTCAGCACGAATAGGAATAAATTTACTTCCGAATGTCATTAAATTGTTTTCCGATAGAACGTGTATATTTCACGCAAGAAGTTTTTTGTTGCTCACTAAGAGGCGGAGGCGGGCCGCCATCCTGTCCCGCGTATCTAGCATCCGCTCCGGCATCCCTGTCACTGGCAGACTCCTAGGACGAGGGAAAAGGAGATGGTTTCTGCTCCTACCCAGCTTCCCTTTATTATTACGATACTTGATATTATTGATTTTGATTGAGATTTATGTCGGCGGCCACGCAGGAGGATATCCCCTGTCTGCCGTGCAAATGTTTAGCATTTTTCTGCACTCGAAAAATAAGTGGAGGAGTGTTTAAATTGATTATTTTCATTTATTTCAAGTATTTTATTAATTGAATAAATAACTATTGAAGTTTGAAGGAGGTTAATTCATGAAAAAACCCAGAAAGGTCTTCAAAATGCATGGGAAAAAATCCTGTTCATTTCAAATGTTCTCTTAAAAAACCCCCATGAAATATCTGCTATTTAATTTGAATATTTGATATTCATAATTTAATAAGAAACCTGGCAGCTTTCCTCCCAGTGCAGCCTTTCTTGTCCTTTTATTTTTTGTGTAAATAACTTGCCCAGCTGCATAAATTCTGTGCACTGCCAGCTTCGCTTGGCGCTATGATTAATGAGCAAAAGTTTGCGCCTTTAACTAATAAAAGTTTCCCGTCAAGTAAATTGACTCAACATCTAATTTCCCTCCTCTTTCCATTTCTTACAGAATTCGGTTGTCCAGAGCGACTACCGCATCCAGTCGCCGGCGGGCGGCTCACCGCTGCCCTTGGGGGCCGCCAATGCGACCAGCAACAATGCCAACAGCTCCGGCGATAGCAACAGCAGTGCCGTGGCCATTTTGCAGAACAACACCAGTGCCGTGAATGCGGCCGGGAACAACACCAACTCGGCCGGGGGACCCAACACCGTGCTGCGTGTGATTGTGGAGTCTCTGATGTATCCCGTGTCGCTGGACATATTGCATCAGATCTTCCAGCGTTACGGCAAGGTCCTCAAGATCGTCACCTTCACCAAGAACAATTCATTCCAGGTATGGGGGAATTATTTAATACCAGTCTAAACTCGGTTAATTAATCATTAAATCTTGTCCCTCAGGCCCTCATCCAGTATCCGGATGCCAACTCGGCCCAGCATGCCAAGTCTCTGCTGGACGGGCAGAACATCTACAACGGCTGCTGCACGCTGCGAATTGACAACAGCAAGCTGACCGCGCTGAATGTGAAGTACAACAATGACAAGTCGCGGGACTTCACGAACCCCGCGCTGCCCCCGGGCGAGCCCGGTGTGGACCTGATGCCCACCGCCGGCGGACTGATGAATACCAACGATCTGCTACTGATCGCCGCCCGTCAAAGGCCCTCCCTAACAGGTGATAAAATAGGTAACACAAACGGAACAATTTCCCGATTTTTCATTTATGTTTTTTCTACGCTTCAAGAGTTGCCATGAAAAAAGAAACACCACTAAAAACACTAGACACATACTATAACCAGTAATTACAAACTAAAGAAACGTCGTAGCTATGCTTTGTTTACACTCTTTTTTGGCCTTTACACCTCTGCTATCGATTCGTATTACGAGCTTAAGTGGCATGCAACTAATCAGGATAACGCGAAAACCGACTAACTTTGATTAATTGAATTGATTTCAGTCAACGGCCTGGGCGCCCCGGGAGTCCTGCCGCCCTTCGCCCTGGGCCTGGGCACTCCGCTGACCGGAGGATACAGCAACGCCCTGCCCAATCTGACCGCCTTCTCGCTGGCCAACAGCGGCGCCCTGCAGACCGCCGCTCCCGCGATGCGCGGATACTCGAATGTTTTGCTCGTCTCGAATTTAAATGAGGAGGTGAGTGTCCCTTTAAGGTTGGAGGATGAAGGATGTGTGCCTTAGCAGATCAAGTTTGTAGCTCTTTTACACGACTGATAGATCTCATAAATTAGATTTGCCTCTTGGGACTTCTATTTTAAGCATTTAAATCTCACAGGTTATCATCGGATATTTTGTATATGATTTTCCATAGACATTTTAATATAAATCAAGGCAAATATGTCCCCCTCTCAATAAATTGGCCATTTTATCACTATTTACTCACTAAATATTAAAATATTTTCCTATGAAAAAACCCCTACTGTAAGCCCCTGAGACATAATATACATTTTTATGAAATATATTAAAATATATATATTAAAACGGAATGAAGGTTAAAAAAAAGGGACCCTTTCATACATTTTTTACAACATTCTGTATCACGATTAACCAAAAGGATTTCAATTAGTTCACATTCCGTGTTTGTCCACATTTTTTCCTAGCAGCTTTCATTTTCAATTGGCATATTTTTTCCAAGCAATCAAATATCTGACAAAGTTTCTTTGATTTTACATTTATTTACCATTCATATTTGTACTCTCGCGTATATATTAAATGTGTAGTGAATCGGGGAATATGTTCCCCAAACCTCCCACCTCCTACGCCTCTACCTTTACCTCTTTCTCTGCTTCCCAGCCAGATTTATCATCTGTGTGTTCATTTATTTCTCTGTTTAACCTTTTGTTTTATTTTATTATTTGTAAAACATCTGAAACGAAACTCTCGCTAACTGACGACAAACTCTATTTTCTCTTTTTCTCTGTAGATGGTCACGCCTGATGCTCTCTTTACCCTCTTTGGTACGTCTGCACAACCGAATTACTACTACTCTATTAATTGCCAGTATTTTCCCATTTTATTTGTTGTTTGTTGTTCCGCTCGGGCAAGGGTAGACCCAAGGACCTGGGTTAAATTCGCAGATTGATAGAGATATCCTTGAGCTCTCTACAAAAACCCTATCTATCGTTCTATCTCTTCTTTAAGTCTTGAAAGTACAAAGCGAATTCCCCATTGTCCTGTCTAGCTTTGGCCAGTCACAACATGTCCCATATACAATATATATTATATATTTACACTCCTTGAACAATTTATAAGTAGTTTACTTGATTATTCATTGAATTTACACTGTACGAATCGAGCGAGGCCAGCTCTGGTTCCCATATATCCCTTTTTCTCCCCTGTTTTTTGTATTTTTTCTGTTCAGTTTGTTGGTACTTCCGGAGTTTTGGCATTTACGCCATTTACGTGCAATCAGCAAAAGTGCCATGAATTATTTATGCACTTCGGGGTGCTTGCCTCTGCCTCTGTCGCTCCCTGCCGTTGGGCTAAACAAAGCAATAGCTGACAAAAATGCGGCACAAACTGTTTAAAATATTGAAAAAGCCTTAAAAGAGAAGAAAAAAACAAAGACACGAGTCCAGGGACAGGGTCAGGAATTTGTGTATGCAGCTTTCGTTTGCACATAAAATGCATCCGCCATGTGGGAAATATATAGAATGGGGGAGCCATCAATCCAAGGCTGTAAAACTTTGGACCTATAGTTTTTCTATCGTAACACTCTTTGGCTCTGTAACCCCGTGGGAGTACATCAATTTAGAGGGCAGCTCCGATCGGGATATAAAATCCATTTAAATGGCTTTCGCATAGCCAAAGCCTTAACCCGCCAGCAAATGGCTTTCTAATGGCTTTCCATATTGCAATCCAGCTATTGCAATGGAAATTGAAATAGAAATAGCAATAGAAATAGAAACCACCGTCCTGGTCTATATCCATTTATCCTGTCATAAGTTCTGCTTACAAATTGTAAAACAATGAATATGAGAATGCACCGAGTACATATATTAAAAACATGTAGCAAGGGCGACTGGCAACAAGTGAGAGACCGCACTCAGGACTGCTGCAGCAAGTCCTTGTACCTACATCCTGTTGCTCCTTCTGCTGTCTGTGTGAAATTACATGAATTAAGTGTGTGCTCGTGGCCGGGCTTCCATTGTTGGGCGAGGCGAGAGGGTGTGAGTGTCTAAGGACGCTGCCAGGACTAAAATGCATGCACAAAACACATGCTTTAACATGTGCTCATCCTGCCACACACAAACACACACACACACTCGGTCGCAGGCGGCACAAAAGATTGAGTGCGGAAGTGCATGGCTATAAAAATGTCCATTTATTTAGTTATCATTGCGCTTGTTGCTGTCGCCCATTGTTGCTGTTGCT